>CAIGRB010106902.1:46192-62203 GCA_903798255.1 Fraxinus quadrangulata
GTTTTTAATTTTTTTTATGTTTAACTTATTTATATCAATTTTAAAAGAGAGATATTTTTTTGAAAAAGATCTTTATAGTTACATTGCATAAATATTTCTATTTCTTCATATTGAAAACTTTGATTGATTGAATCAAACTTGTAAAATTATCATATTCATCAAAATTTCTCATTTCTCTCTTAATACTTAATTTATTTCAATTATTCATTAAAAAAGACATATATTTTGAGAAGATTTTTGAACCTACATTGCACTTATTTCTTCTTGATCTTCTCATTGAAACACTTTGATTGATTGATTGATTGAATCTAATTTTTTATTATCATATTCATCAAAAAATTCCATCTCACACTTGAGCTATCATTTATTACTATTCATAGAGTGTTACCATATCTTAATACTTATTGTTTGTATTATTATTATGAGAGGTATTTCATTGTAAAACCACTTTGATAAAAGCACGAGTCTTGTTGAAGTCACTTGAAGATCCACATTGATAAAGATCGATGCTCCTTGTTGTAATTCACTGTGTGAGTCATATTGAAGTCCCGTGAAAGTTCAATAGTGGTTGTGTTGAGGTCCCGTAAAACTCAACATTGTATAAGGATCGGTGCTCCTTGTTTGTAAATTACCGGAAGCTTCGTAAAGGGTTGGATTGCACCATAAGTCAATCAACATAGTGAAAATACCTTGTTCATGCCAGAGAGAACGGAGGACATAGATCATTGCTTTGGATCAAACATCCATAATTATATTGTTTGCATCATCTCTCTCTTTTACTTATCTCTCTTATATTTGTGTTTTTTATTTGAATTAATCTATTTAGGTTTTACTTGCTTGAATATAGATTAATTCTTCGAAAAAAGTTTAAAAATAAATTCATTCCCCTCTTGATTAGTTATTCTTGCGCTATCAGAAATAAAGTTAAAAAAATATAATTTATCTATACGTAATGTTTTGCACTTAACACTCAATGACTAAGGTCGTTAGACTTATTCTTAAACATCAGTCTATTATAATAATAATATTGATAGTTGCATCCGTATTTAAAGGACATTAAATTTTACCCAATTGATAATTGAAAATAATTTTAAAAAGATTTAAGTAAAGGAGAAAATTTTGATATTTATGATTTTTTTTAATTTAGTACATATTAGAAAATAATAAGAGTTTAAATTTAATTATTTAATAAATTGGAATATATATTAAAATGGTGTTAACTATTATATTACTGTTTGCATTCTTGATTCACATTGTTTGACTAAGTACTTGTTTGACACCCATTAAAATTAATTTTATGGTTTGCTACATGATCATTTTCAAAAAAAGTTTTGGTGAAAAGAAGCCACAAAACAAGAAGAAGGAAGATGTTAAAGGCTCTGGAAAGGATACCAAGTATCCTCTATGTCCTCATTGCAAAAGGAAATTCCATTTACCAAAATGGTTTTGGTTCAGACCTGGTGTTCAATGCATGTCCTGTAAGCAATTTCGACATATGGAAAGAGTTTGTAAAAATCAGAAGGAAAAGAAGGAACTTTAGCAGGCCAAAGTTGTAGAAGATGAGTCTGAAGAGCATTTATTTTCAGCTATAAAATACACAGCTTTCAGTAGGGTTGAAACTTGGCTAGTTGACAGTGGCTGCACATATCATATGACATCAAATGCAGATATCTTTGTGGAAGTAAATGATGCTTACATATAAAAAGTGAAAGTAGGAAATGGGGAGTACGTTGAGGTGAAAGGAATTGGCAAGGTTTCAGTTCAGACACTATCAGGTACTAAATTCATTTATGATGTCTTATATGTTCCAAATATTGATCAGAATTTGATAAGTGTTAGCTAATTAATTGAGAAGAGCTATACCTTAATATTTAAGGATAATAGTTGCACAATCTTGGACCAAAATAATCTTGAGTTAATGACAGTAGAGATGAGGCATAGAAGTTTTCCATTTCAGTGGAAAAATATGAATTCACATGCTTTTGCTAGTACTGTGATTGAGTCTGAATTGTGGCATAAACAGTTTGGGCATGTTAATTGCACTTCACTTAAACATTTAAATGAATTGGAATTGGTTGAAAATATGCCAAAAGTATGTGATACTGCATGTATTTGTGACATTTGTCAAATGGGAAAACAAACCAGGCTTCATTTTCCTAAAAACCAGTCCATGAGAGCTCAAACCAAACTTCAACTGGTTCATTCTGATGTCTGTAGACCTATGAGGACTTCAACCCTGAATGGCGGTAGATACTTTGTCCTATTTATTGATGATTTAACCAGAATGTGCTGGGTTTATTTCCTTAAGATAAAGTCTGGGGTGCTTGCAATATTTGAGATGTTAAAGAATCTTGTGAAGAATGAAAGTGACTGCAAGATAAATGCTATAAGGACTGATAATGGGACTGAATATACCCGTAATCAGTTTAACAAATTTTGTAAGGAAGTGAGAATTAAATATCAGTTAACAATTCCCTACTCACCTCAGCAAAATGGAGTTTGTGAGAGAGAGAGAAAGAATAGAATAGTCATGGAAATGGCTAGGTATTTAATGCTCGAAAAGAATGTGCCAAAGGTTTTTTGGGCAAAGGCAGTGAACACCTCAATTTACCTACTCAACGGGGCTGCCTACTACAGCTTTTGACAAGTTGACTCCTTATGAGGCTTGGTATGGAGTTAAGCCTAATGTTTCTGATCTAAAAGTGTTTGGAAGTGTGTGTTATATGCACATACCTAATGTAAAACGGACAACCTAAGTCAGAAAGTAGAGACAGGAGTTCTGGTTAGCTATTGTGACAATGCTAAAGGATATAGAATCTATAATCGTCAAACGAACAAGATTGTTTCTAGTAGAGATGTTAAGTTTGATGAGAATTCTTCATGGAGTCGGGAGTCAAATTATGTGAACAAAACTGAGACTCGAAGACTGATTCCTCAAAATAAAGATGCTGATAATGATGAAGAAGAAATAGAAGATAAAGCTAAACCTGAAGGTGAATCAAATTCAGAAAATGAAGTGTTGAGAACAAGATCACTTCAGGATATCTATGCTACTTATAATTTTGCAAATCTAGAGCCTGCAAACTATAATGAAGCAGCACATTCCAAGGAGTAGATAAAAGCCATGAAGGATGAACTTATGGCAATTGAGGAGAATGAGACTTGGCTGCTTGTTGATAGACCAAGAAATAAAAATGTTATTGGCGTTAAATGGATATTCAAGATAAAACTGAATGTTGATGGTTCAATCAATAAGTTCAAAGGTAGGCTAGTTGTAAAAGGCTATGCTCAGCAATATGGAATTGATTTTACTAATACATTTGCTCCAGTTGCCAGATTTGAAACAATAAGGTTGTTATTTGCAATGCCTACTCAATCAGAATGGAAGTTATATCAGCTTGATGTAAAATCTACCTTCCTAAATGGACACTTGAATGAGGAGATTTTTATTAAGCAACCTGAAGGTTTCATCGAAGAAGGAAAATAGGATAAGGTGTATCTATTGAGGAAAGCCTTATATGGTTTGAAATAGGCGCCAAGAAGTTGGTACAGCACAATAGACCAACATTGAGTAGCTTTGGTTTTAGTAAGAGTGTCAATGAACAAACACGTTACATCAAACAAGTGGATGAGGAGTTGATTGTTATCTCATTGTATATAGATGATCTCTTAATCACAGGAAGTAATGTATCCTTGATTGAAGAGGTAAAGAATGAATTGAAAAAAGTTTTTGAGATGACAGATTTGGGAGAAATGAAATATTTCCTTGGAATGGAGAGTGATCAAACAAAGGATGGTATTTTTGTTTGCCAAAAGAAGTATGCTGGAGAGGTGTTAAGGAAGTTTAATATGGAGAATTGAAAATCAGTTAACACCCCTTTAGTTCAGAATTCAAAACTGATCAAAGATGATGGTGCAAAGAAAGCTGATGAAAAGGTTTATAGGAGATTGGTTGGATGCTTGCTCTACCTAACAGCCACAAGACCAAATATGATGTTTGCTGTAAATATACTATCTAGATTCAGGCAAAAGCCAAGTAAAATTCACTTCCAAGCTACAAAAAGAGTGTTGAGATACATCAAAGGGACAGAGAACTATAGAATCAGCTTCAGGAAATCTGGTTCTAGCTGACTTTACTGATAGTGCTTGGGCCGGTTCTGTTGATGACATGAAGAATACTTCGGGCTATGCTTTCTATGCTGGTTCAAGCCTGGTTTGCTGAAACTCTATCAAACAAAAAATGGTGGCTCAATCTACAACTAAACCAGAGTTTGTAACAGCAATCTGAGGTAACTACCATTCTTTATGACAATCAATCTGTTGTTGCAATTGTGAAAAATCCGATGTTCCATGGAAAGACGAAAACAAAACACATAAACATCAAGTATCATTTCATAAGGAAAGCTCAAGAAATGAAAGAGGTGGAATTGAAGCACTGCAGTTCTGAACAACAAGTGGCTGATATCTTCACCAAACCTTTGCCTAAGGAGAGGTGTGGAACACTAAGAGGATTTCTTGGTGTTTCCAAAAAAAGTGTCAAGGAGAAGTGTTGAACAGTGTCACATGTGACACTTTTGTTGACAAACCATTTGATTTTTGTGTTATCTTTAGTTTGATAAATTTTTATAACTTATGATAGCTTAAGTTATGTTTTATAATTCATCCAAGTTGGTGCTGCAAGCTGTCCGTATGTCCAGTCAAGTATGGAAGTGTGAAATTAGTTAGAATAGTTGTTGAAAATTGTTTTGATTTGTACCAATGTATGGCTATATATATTAGCAGTGTTTTACTATTTTTTCTTGAAATGAATTGAATCAATTTCCCTCATCTTTGTTTTCAATATTCTATCAAGAACAACAAATTTTTGAAGATTGAGAATCAAACAGGGACTTTTGTTGGAATTTAAGGCTAATATAAAGATTAAATGCGTGAATTGGAAGTCTCCACAGGCATTTGTCATTAGATGCGAATCTTCAAGTGAAAAAGGTACATAATAAATAGTCATTACCTTTTGATAAGGTTCAACTTAGACCATCAATCTTGAAAATGTATAATCTAATGGTTGAAATTATTTGCGTCAAAAGATGCACTCATATGAAGAGACATATGAAAATCTATAAAAATAAACCCTCTAATTCTATTTTCTTCACTCTAAATCAATTTCATGTAATTGATTTACAATTCTTTCTCCATCCAAATTCTATCAAAATAATTTCCATATTATTTTTTAGTTTGGTGTTCATTATTTAGTATTCAATATCTTTCATTCTAGAAGAGTACAATCAAATGTTGGTTCGTCTAACAAAGTTAGCCCTTGTTTGGCCCCCATTAATTTTTTTTTTAAAAATTTTCTTTCTTAATTTTAATCACACATTCTTCAAATAAAATAATATTACATACAAATATAAAATTTTTCATTATTTTTCAACCACACATTCTCTCGTCAATCACTATTCCAAAATTTATAAATTCTCCAAAATGGGGGCTAAACAATGACTTAATATTATATTATATTAATTTTGGAAGAAGCGTTGCATTTTGGGAGACAAACGTCCAATTAAGCATGTTAGAACCAGTGCATGGGCGAAATACGTCTTAAAGAGATTTGCATTCACATACCTCGCTTCATATTTTTATCTTCTTTGAATTTCTTTATTTTCTGCATTTGAGGAAGTCTTGATTTGCTTATTATTATGCACATACCATGATTTTAGTAAATCATTACTCTATCCGTATTTGCATGCACGTATTTTTGTTAACGGAATATAATTCATGTGCCAATTTATCCAACAATCTTAAAACAAATTTTTCCATGCATATGCATATTTTGCTCAAAATAAAAATAATAAGAGAGAGAGAGAGAGAGAGAGAGAGAGAGAGAGTCACATTATGTATTGTATAAGTAATATTATCACATTACTTACAATTGCACAATATAAGTGTACTTAATCACTATGAGGCTTGTCTATATAAAATGAAGAATGTGAATAGAGTTGATGAATATTAAAATTAGTTTGGCCTAAGTATTTTGGGTAAAACAATTCATTCTCAACATGAATTTAGATTTGTAAAATTCTTTACGGTGGTAGCATGGTCGACAAGTCTCATTCTTAAAATTACCTTATGTGAAAAAGTGGAAAGGTTGAAAGCCATTTTATACACAAGAATGCTATACAAAATACAATGGTCTCTAAATCAAAAATGGTTAGAATTGTATGTCCTAAATATGAAAGTACACGATCTTTCATTGATATTCTCAAGTCATTTATCTATTGGCTGAAGGTGAAATATTGTTTATTTGGTAAATAAAAATATGATCAAACTTTATATAGTTATATGGATGTTATGATGTTACTTTGAGTCTTATGTTGCTTGCATAATGTTCTCAGTTTATGTTCGATACGCCCTAGGATTTGTGGGGGGGGGGATAGTATTATGTTATTTTGGGAAATATATTCAACTAACTCCAATCCTTTTACCCATTAACATCTTAGAAGATTTCACAAAGCCCTTATCACTTAGTTTTCGACTTTTCGGGAATATCTTAGCGGATGAATTAGTTGTTGTTGTTCTTGTTTCTTTAGTACCTTCAGTGGTTCCAATCCCTGTCATGTTCCTTGGATTATTTACAAGTGGTATTCAAGCTCTTATTTTTGCAACTTTAGGCGCGGCTTATATCCCTTCAACACAACATAGGTCATCAAAAGGATCTCGGAGAACCACCAAAGTACGAAAGCCAGGATCTTTTAGAAAATGGATTCCTATTCGAAGAGTGCCGTTTAGGCTCCCCTGTTCAGTTGGTTGTTTGCTGCCTTTCTTTCCTATGCCCGAGATGGCCTTATGGGTAGCAGCCTCCAACAGAGATAGAGATGGCTTTGTGGTCAACTTCTATTCTGCTTGTTAATGCATAAGCAGGTAAAGAGTACATATGTTGAGCTACTAAGGAAGTAATAACCCCTAAAGAAGCTAGAGCAAGGCCTAATTGAGTAATCTTTTCCTTTATCCAAGAAAAAGCATTTCTAGTTTGCATGGTCTAATAATTGATCCAAAAATTTCTATACCCGATTCATAACTAGAAAGTTTCTCCGGCCCATTCCTAATCGGGGCTAAAATTGGTTATGAGGCAGTGAAAATTGTAACAGGTGTACCTGAAGCTATTTCTGTAATAGGATCACATTTGGTAGAATTATTGCGCGGAAGTGCTAGTGTGGGACAATCTTTATTAATAAAATTTTGAAATATTTGAAGAATATTCGAAATGATAAACTACACTGTGGTGAATACATTGTTAAGCTTTAAATGTGTATGATGTTGAAAAAATGGATACCCAATGCAGGGGTTGAAATTATACTAACATATGTGTTTTACTGTAAGAGTGTAGTTGTTTTGGGAAAATCCTCAATACAACTTGAGAATTGAAAGAAATTAGAGCTTTCAATAAAAGTTAAAAGGAAGCATGATGACTTCAAAGATTTTAAAAAGATTTTCTAATTGACAATTTGTGCTTGTTACATGATTTAATCGAGATAGCTAACTACAAATCATATGGCACATAATGTCATGTATAACGGTAAGTCATGAATTTGAGCCGTAGACATAATACTATTTGGCAGTTGCTCTCAAATTAAACAATGCTGATTGTTTTATTGAATAATAACCTATTGGGTCCAATTACAAATGTATTATTATCTAGAGAATCAATAAACTACAAATCGAGGAAAATGGAAGTAAAGCCTAACTAATGGGTTAGATTAATGGAAACCTAACCTGGCGACTAGAGATACCACGGACTAGGTTCAATAGAAAAACTAGTTATAACTGACTCAATAAGAAGCACTTTGGAGTTTTGCTCCTCCTCATTTTTATGATTCAAATAAGTGCTGCCTACAAAAGATTGGTTAGGACAAACTATAATTTAATGAAGACTATACCTTGTTGATAGCCTAAGAATAGCTAACTAAGAGGGGGTGAATTGATTTTTAAAACTTTTTCAAAAAATTAATATAAAATCAAGTATGTAATAACTAGATGGATTAATATAAATAATAAGCACGAATGTGAAAGTAATAAATAGAGAGAGATAAATGATGCAAACGATATAATTATAGAGGTTCGATCTAACGCAATGATCTATGTTATCCGTTACCAAGCTCTCCGGGACGAGTAAGGCCAATTTTACTATGTTGATTGACTTGTGGTACAATCCAACCCTTTATAATGCTTTCAATGACTTATAAACAAATAGCACCGATCCTTATACAATGCTGAGTTTTACAAGACCTCAACTCGATCCACAAGTTTTTAATGAAAGTTGGTTTTACAAATGAAACTTCTCTCTTAATAAATGATATCATCATAATTAAATACCAAGAGAGAAATATGCTAACAATTTAATATATATCAATGAATGAAGCTCAAGTGTTAGGTATGAAAAACTTTGATGTGTACAATGATTTTCAAAAGTTAATTTGATCAAAAAAAATTCCAAACTCAAATGATTTGATAATAATAAATGAGATGAGAAACTAATATAATTTTGTTCAAAAATATCTCACTTGAATGCTCTTCAATATTATAATCAATGGAAAGTGAGTTGGTATTTATAGCAGTTGAAAAACGTCAAAAACTCTGTTGAACCAGACGATCATCCTGACGTTCCGTACTATTTTAGAGGATTGATTTAGTCATTGCTCGTCAGAAGTTAGAACGGTCGAAAAATCAACCGTTGTGGATGAACCGAATGTCCGGTTCTCTCCAGATGGGCCGAATTTTTTTGGCTCCTCTCGTTTGTTTATTTGAAATAATGTAGGCTTATAAATGATAGTTTTACTTGATTTTTCAAGGTAAGTGATCCTAGATGGTTTGAAAATTAAATTGAAATTCTTACCTTTGAAGAATAAATTTTATACAAACTTTTTACAAAGTAGATTTTTCTCGTGCATAAATTTTATTATTTGAGCTTTTAATGAGCCATTGGTAAGGATAAAAGTATTTTACCTTCACAAACAAGCTCAAATATCTAGTTCAAATATCTTCGATTGATTTGGCGTGAGTGCTCGATTTGTCTCTGATTGTAAACGCTCGAATCCATCTTGAATTTTCTTCATCGTCAACTGCAAGTCTTTTGATACCAGTTGTTTTGTTTCCATTTTGATCAACATGTAACAATGAAGACTCGAATACAAATGTCTGATCATACCTCGGTATTTTTTTATATCAACGGAAGTACCTTGGTCATCCTTGTCCAATTTTATGGATGTGCTAATAGGAGTGTTCATTGGCTTTAAGTCATCCATGTTGAAACTCTTGAGAATTTTATACTTACTTTGATTGATGAAAATTTCATCATAAGTTTGCTTAATTTGGAGATCGAGGAAGAATTTAATTTCTCCCGTCATACTCATTTCAAATTTCATGCTCATGCATTTAGAAAACTCTTCATAAAGCTATGTATTAGTTGCACCAAATATGGTATTATCAACATAAATTTGAACAAAAGAGTAGTATCCATTTTTCCAATTGATAAACCATTTGAAATTAGAAATTTGCTCAATCGTCCGTACCATGCCCTAGGAGCTTGTTTTAGACCATAATGAGCTTTTTGAAGTTTGAAAACATAATCTGGATGTTTGTGATCTTTAAAACTGGTGGTTGTTCAACAAACACTTCTTCTTCAATAAGACCGTTAAGAAAAGAACTTTTGACATTCATTTGATAAAGAGTGGATATTTTATGACAAGCAAATGCAAGAAGCATGCGAATGAATTCTACTCTAGCCACCAGTGCAAACGTTCCTTCAAAATCGATGCCTTCTTCTTGATTATAATCTTGGGCTACTAATCTAACCTTATTACACACAAATATTCCATTTTCATCACGTTTATTTCTAAAGACCCATTTAGTGCCGATAACGGTTTGATCATTTGGTCTAGCGACTAAATCCTAAACATAATTTCATTCAAATTGATTTAGTTTTTCTTGCATAGCTAAAATCCGAAATTCATCAATCTCGGCCTCTTTGAAGTTTTTTGGTTCAATTTGTGAAATAAAAGCACTATTGACCTATGATTCAATATAGCTCCACTTGTTTTGATAATAACAAAAAATACACTTATATTTTTAACAAGTCTTATTTCTTGAGCTTTTCATGAATAAATCTTCTTAAGTACTCAAAGGCTCAGATCGTCATCTGTTGAAGAACAAACAATCAAAAGAAACTCGAAGATATCAAGAACCTTAAATATTAGAATTTTAGAAGTTGCTTTGATTTATATGTAAAGGTATAACTCATCGATTTTAGCAAATGCATAAAGCTCAAACCATTCCTCATATATTCATCATTTGCATAAAGATGTCTTTAATATGATAATAAGTTTGGAGAAATAAACATTTTTGACATAAGAATTTATTTTTCAAGGAAATAAGTACTTCGATTGACCGGTCTACTCGACCGAAACATAATTTTGTCTACCGGTTTGATCGATCGAAGTGTCAGCCGAAACTCCAACGGTTTGAATTTTACAACAGCTATATTCACACTTCGATCGACCAAAATTGCTCAACTGAAAGTAACTGATTCTCGATCTTTTGGTCTATAAATAGTCATCTCTTTTGCATTCAATATCAACCAATTTATAAGAGCAATTAAGAAGTATATTTGTTGAAAATCATTGAGCTTACTTGATTATATATTCTATTTCATTGATTACAAAGGAATATCTTGATTGAAAAAAATTAGTTTCATCTATTTCATCAAGAATTCTATTTTGCAAGAAAACTTCTCAATCTCATTTCAATTCTAGAAAAGGGCTTTCTTTGCCAACACTTATATTGAAGTGTAAATCTCTCATCATACTTAACTTATATTACTTGTTAAGAGAGATCATTGGTTGAAAACTTTGATACAAACATATAAACTATTTCATTATCCATCATTCATCAAAGTTTACAACATAAACACTTGAACTTTATTATTTGCTATCTATTGAATTGTTATCCTAACTCTCTAAATACTTGATTTGATTATATCATTTGTTAAGATAGTTCTTTCAATTGTAAAGTTATCATTTTGGTGGTTTCAAGAGCCTTGTAAAAACTCGATTGTTGTTAAGAATAGGTGTTCCTTGTTGTAAGTTACCTAAAGATAGGTGCTCCTTGTTGTAAGTCTCCTAAGTATAAGTATTCCTTGTTGTAAGTTACTTAAAGATTGGTACTCTTTGTTTGTAAGTTACCGTTATAGTGCATTTGGCCTTGCTCGTGACAGAGAGCTTGGTAATGGGGACGTAGAACACATTGTGTATCGAACTCCATTAAATTCGCTTGTTATCTTTACACTATTGCACTTTATTTTAAATTACTATTTATATTATGCTATATCCATACTTGAATTAAGGTATTGAATTTGCATATTTACTTCTCATATTATACTTTGCATTTATATCTTTTGAATTAAATAAGTTGAGACTAATTGTTGAAAAAGTTTCAAAAACCAATTCACCCCCCTCTTGATTAGTTATTCTTGTGTTATCAATTTGGCCATTAAATGATTGAGTTTAGTGATTTGTATATCGTTCGAAAGAAGATTGTATATTTTAGACCAAATAGTAAATATTTTAGGTTTGTATAGGGGCTATAGATATACTCCTGATCCTAAGTGATCAATTGAACTATTTTCACTAAAATTTAATGCGGTTGTTTAATTTTAATCGATATAGAGATATAGTGGGTTAACCAATCAATTAAAGTTAATTTCGCTCGAGATTGGTAATTAACTAAATTTGAAAAATCGGGTCTAACATAGTAAATGAGTAATTTATTAATTGACTTGTGAAGAAACTAATTAGGTGATGGTTAAGCGAAACCATGAATCCCAATCACATATTTCTTTCAAAATTCCCTAGTGTATGTTTTCTTATTTCGTAGATATGTAGTTATTTTGTATTTATTTTTATTGTTAAAATTAAATTGACTAAAGTTGTATAATTAAAGTAAACATTCATCGAGTAATCGACAATTCAGACTCAAAAAGTCCACTTTATTACTTGAACACAGCTTGTGCACTTGCGGTATATAATTTTAGCGAGCACTCAAATGAGTATTGCATCTTTTGATAAAATGTCAATTTAGTAGGGGTTTGTATTCGAATGTTGTCTGTTTTAGACACATAATTTTATCTATAGATATTCGATTTATTTCAAAAATAAAGTATTCAGTTCAATTCCATTCTGATTAAAGTTTATGGTTGATCTCATTAAAGAATAACGTATGATCAGTTATAAATAGGTATGTTTGGATCACATTACATGTAATTTCCATTCTACACATTCACATTTGACCTATATCATTTAATTGTGTTGCTATGTGTGACCATCGAAGGTTTAGTTATGATATTTGTAACGAAAATCGCTTTGATCCTATATTGATATAATCAATGGACGAGATTGTTCGGAAATACTTTTTGTTATGATAGCAAAAAGTTTGAAGTCATAAGGTTATACACACATTTATAAGTAACATAGGTGGCCCAAGTGCGAGATTCTTGGGTTTATTAATTTGTCACGTGAGCTTATATATGTAATTAATTGTGTATAAAAATATCTTAAAGTTGAGTTCAACTAAA
The DNA here is from genome assembly GCA_903798255.1 of Fraxinus quadrangulata. Classification (NCBI taxonomy): domain Eukaryota; kingdom Viridiplantae; phylum Streptophyta; class Magnoliopsida; order Lamiales; family Oleaceae; genus Fraxinus; species Fraxinus quadrangulata. The sequence continues at coordinate 58,812 of CAIGRB010106902.1, forward strand.
GTAATCTAATAAAGAATTAAATTGTTATGTTTGGAGTATCAAAATAAAGCGTATGTCGAATTATATTTGTAGAAATCGGGTCTATTAGAGTTGTATTTGAAGACGGGCCAAATACATATGAAAACTATATAAAGGGTTATGATCCTCAATTTAAATGCAACTTCTTATTCTTTGTGTCATCACATCAACATATGAATATCGGGTCTATTAGAGTTGTATTTGAAGACGGGCCAAATACATATGAAAACTATATAAAGGGTTATGATCCTCAATTTAAAAGCAACTTCTTATTCTTAGTGTCATCACATCAACATATGAATACAAGATAAAATATATTAAAAAGTAAGATTCAAAACCCACAATCAAGAACAAAGATTAAAAAAAAAAAAATTCAAGAAGAATGGTTGGAGTAATTAAATTAGAAAGACAAGACAATTAAGATTATCAAACAAGAAACCGAAATCAAGATCAAGAACTTAAGAACAAAAATAGCTAATAATCAATATTCAAGATTCGGAATCAAGATCCATTATTAAAGAATTAAGTTATGTTCCGCATTATTAACTTTTCTCTTGATATTTGATATGGCGGATCTTTACAATTAAATAATTAAAATTTCTAATTTTATAAAGTTTAAAATTTCATAAAGTTTCAACATAAACAAGTTCTCTAGGTGCTTATAGAAATTTACTATTGTGAAATTAGGTCATTTTTTATGGGGATTAAAATTAGATTTTTAGTATATTTTAATTAAAAATGATGAAATGTGTGGTTGAAAAGACGTGTCTCATATGTGGTTAAAATTAATTGTTGACTTTATAAAATTAAAATCAAAATTTAAATTTCTACCAAACATTGGCTAGATCAATTCCCCTTCAAATCAGAAATTTGCAATTGACAACTCAGTATTGTTTCAATTTATTTTGCTTGTAGACTGAGCAACCCACTTTTCACTAAAATGTAAAGGATATTTAGACCATGTTTGAATCTCATTTTTTGCGAAAAATAAGTTTTGTAGTAGCGATTGTTTAGAGAATATGTTGTTTAAAATTAGAAAAAAAAATTGGATTTATGTGCAAAAGTATTTTATTAGAAATTGTATAGTTAAAAGTAAGTTTGAAAAAAATAAGAGCTTTTAGAAAATTGAGCTTAAACAGAGGCACACGATTTAGGATAAAACAATGGTCACCTGTTAAATTTTGAAGTATTGTTTGATGTATTCCTATATGTTAGAAGTGTGTATGGTTATATGGATCAGATCTACTATTCAAATGCAATTTCTCATGATCTTCTTAACATTCTAATAATCTCGATAGGTACAAAATACATGGCTCAATAACCCTAATTGAAACATGGAAAATTCTAAAAGAACATAACCCTTACATAAGGGTGTCCATTATGGACACTCGACGCCAGAGAGAGAGAGAGAGAGAGAGAGATTTCTATGACGTGGAAAACTAATACAATAAAATCCTAGTTATTTTAGCCATTCTTAAGAGTCACTTTCAAATCCACTAGAACAATCTGAAACTTTTATCTCAATCCAACTACACTAGATTATAACTCTCTAAGAGATTATTCAAATTTCAAATTAATTAGATCTAATTAACAAGTTGACCAACCAAGTAAAAACTATGGTCAAAGCAATAGTATGACATATTTTCCGAAGTTCAAAAAGGCAAAATTGTATATATCCGTCAATTATCATGAGAGATTTATTCTTGTATTCAATCCCCATTTTGGTAAAAAAAAAATTGTATTTTAGAATATTAATTTTTTGAGGAATGTATGGTTGAAAAAGATGAAAAGTTTTAGATTTACGTATAAAATTATTTTAAGAGAGAATGTGTAGTTGAAAATAAATTTTGAAAATATGATTTTTTTTTGTTTAAATGGGGCCAACATAGGCTCTTATGATTTTTTATGCCTATTTTATTCGGATAAAATCAAGTTTCCCTTTCCTCCTTACTTTTCTTTTTTTTTTTTCCATGTGCCGATTGTGTCTTTTTCATCATTATTATATTCTTTTCATGGATTCTTTTAGGTCTTAAGTTGTATTAATAATTCGTTAGACAAAATAATTATTATATTGTTAGGTGTTAAGTTGTATTGACAATTATTTAGATAAAAAAGTTATTATAAAAGAGTTGTAAAAATTAGGGCATGTTTGATGGCACCTTTTTTTCAATGGAAAATGGAATTGAAATTCTCTATCTCACTTTTCCTATGTTTGATGACAATTTTTTTCCCCCAAGAATTGGTTTTTCATCTTTGTCACTTTTCTTGGTTTTAGTAACCAAACGAACACCAATTTTTATTTTTTATTTTTTTATTTTTTTTATTTTTTGCAATCCAAACAAATTATATCCCAAATGTAAGAAATTCTATCATTTTAATTGACAATTTTTTTGAAAAATAAAGCCAAACGAACACCAAAAGAAAGAAAATTTCAATATTTTTCAAGTAAAAAATTATACCAATCAAACACAATTAATTGATAATTCTCAATAAAACAAGTTCTAGATAATTCAATTCCCTACAATTCGTTTTCTTTACACCCAAATTCCATCTTTGAATCAAACATACCCCTAATGAGTCTTTTGGGGTACTGTATAGATAAATTAGGAATCTTTGAGTTTGAGTGTGAAATATGAAGAAATAGTCACCGGATTTACGCTAGTCTGCCGCTAGTTGATGCTCGAGCATTCAAAATAGAACCAAGGTCATCCGCCCATCGCTCGAGCGACATGTTTTTCGAGAAATCCTAGTTCGCGATTTGCAAGAGTTCTATATATCATATACTAGCAAATACCTCCATATTATAAATATCCAAACCCTACTTCGTAAAAGGGAGATTGATCATTATTTTCTACCTTCATATTATTCTTTGAAGATCAACCAACAATTCTACATCTTGAGATCAATAAATGACAAGTTGAGGAAAATATCAAAATCATATAATCAAAAGCACACACTTCCTAAGTATAATCAGGAAAGTACTTTCTTAATAACTTTCAGAGGTTGTTGAAAATTGAGAGGTTTGGACCAAAAACACATGAAGAGTATAAGAACAAGATATTCTAGTGATTCACAAGAGATAGATAATTCCAAAAGATATGGAGCAGGTACAGCAGGTCTTGGAGATTATAAGAATTAGATCAACAAGTCTAGTAGATTTTTTTAGGCTAAATTATAATTTAAGTTCTTATTGTCTATAGTGGAAGTTACTGAATTGGTCCTAGAATTTTTAATCATGTAAATGATTTTCTCCATCAACAAACCTTTTATTACTACTTTATTTACTATTGTGACAATTCAACATGAGATAAAATTGACTTGATTGACTAAATATATAGAACAATTAAAGGTGATTTGTTACTTTTAATTGATAA
>CAIGRB010106920.1:4447-17816 GCA_903798255.1 Fraxinus quadrangulata
ATATATATATGTTATTGAATTCCAAAAAAGGGGTTTGCCCCACGCTCACTTCCTAATTATATTGAAATCGGGCTCAAAAATTATTTCTCCTGAAAAGGTAGATGAAATTGTAAGTGCTAAAATTACTGATAGTACAAAATATCCTTATTTACACTCCATTGTTGTCAAGCACATGATGCATGGTCCTTGTGGTATTTTAAATTCAAATAACGTGTGTATGGAAAATGGTGGAAAATGTAGATGACGTTATCCACATAGTTACACTTCGCATACTTCTTTTGATGAACGTTCTTATCCAAAATATAGAAGGCGAAATCATAGTAAAAGAGTTAAGGTCAGAAAATATTTTCTTGATAATAGATGGGTTGTACCTTATAATCCTTATTTATTAGCTAAATATGATTGTCATATGAATGTAAAAATATGTTCAACAATAAAAGCTATTAAATATTTGTACAAATATGTTTACAAATGACATGACAAGGTTAATTTCTCTGTATGTGATAAGAATGAAACTCACCATATGGATGAAATAGAAAGATTTCAGTCTGGTATATGAATTTCTCTTCCAGAAGCAACTTGGAGGATTTATGGATTTACTATGTATGAAATGTGTGCAGCTGTTCTTTCATTACACTTACATCTAGAAAATAAGCAATTGGTTACATACAAAGATACTGATAATCTTAGAAAAGTTATTGGACGCGATATCTTTCAAAAAACAATTCTTACAGAATTTTTTATAATGAATATTACTAATCAACGTGCAACAAAGTTGTTGTACAGAGAATTCCCTGATATTTTTTTCTGGGATGCACAGGGTAGGTGTTGGACTGATATGAAGAAAAAAAGAGGCGGTGTGGTTGGAAGGATTGTAGCAGCGAATCCTAGAGAAGGAGAAAAGTATTACTTGCGAATATTATTGAAAATCTGAAATTTGTGAATGGTATTTCGGTAAAAACTTTTCGTGAAACTGCATTATTACAGGGTTTGCTTAAAGGAAATAATAATTGTGAACTGTGTTTATGATAAGCCTATAATTATCAGATGTCTATTTTGCTAAGTTGTTTGTTTGCAACTCTTTTAGCGTTTTGTAATTTTGATGATCCAAAAACACTCTGGAATGAGTTTAGAGAATTTATGTTTGAAGATTTTTTACAAAAAGACATGAGTATCAGTAATGCAGAAGTAAATGCATTAAAGTCTATAGATTCATTTTTAGAACCGCTTGGCTAGTGTTTGAATGAATATGGATTGGCAATGTTTGATATCAGTATCCTACAAGATGAAGTATTAGAAAGGCTTGTTAATGAAGAATTGGATATATTAATATCTGAGAGTGATGTTTCATGTGCTGATAGTCTTAACCAAGAGCAAAGAGGTGCTTATGATGCCATTCTAAGTAAGTTTTTGATGATGTTGGTGATATATTTTTTATTGATGGTCCAGGTGGAACAGGAAAGACATATTTATATCGGGCATTACTTGCAGTTGTTAGATCAAGAAGTTTAGTTGCTTTGGCAACAACATCATCAGGAGTCGCTGCTGGTTGGTTGCCTGGTGGTCGTACAGCACATTCAAGGTTTAAAATTCCACTCCATATTCATAATGACAGTGTTTGTGGAGTAAGTAACAATCTTCTTCAGCTGATTTGTTTAGAATGACACGTCTAATTATATGGGATAAAGCTCCAATGATAAATTATCAAGTTGTGGAAGCTTTAGATAAAATGTTAAGGGATATAACTAACATTGACTTACCATTTGGTGGAAAAGTAATAGTTTTGGGTGGGGATTTTCGACAAATCTTGCATGTTGTCCAAATAGGGAGTAAAGAAGATATAATTACATCAAGTTTAGTTAGTTCTTATCTATGGCCTCATTTTACAAAAATAAAATTACTTCGTAATATGTGAGCTCTTCTAGATCCTTCTTTCTGTGAATATTTGCTTCGAATTGGAAACGGAACAGAAAAACAACATTCATGTGGTATGGTTAAACTTTGGTCTACTATGACTATAGATTATGAGGAAGATAATATTTCATTACATAAATTAATTGATGTTGTATTTCCTGATATAGATAACTATTCAAAAAACCTTCATCGTATAATTAATCGAGTAATTTTAACTCCTAAAAATGAACATGTTGATGATATTAACAATCTTCTTATAAATAGTTTCCCAAGAAATGCTTATACTTATTACAGCTTCGACGAAAGGTTGGATACAACAGATGAATCTATGCAAGAAGACTTCTTCAATTCATTAACGCCAAATGGTATACCACCACATCAATTAGTGTTGAAAATTGGCTGTCATATTATATTACTTCGAAATATTAATCCCACAGAAGGATTATGTAATGGAACAAGATTAATATGTAAACATTTTGAAAGTAACGTCATTTGTGCTGAAATTACTACTAGAGAATATAGTGGCAAGAAAGTTTTTTTACCTCGTATTCCCTTTATACCACTTGAATTTGATAAAACAGTATTCCCATTTAAAAGGACACAATTTCCAATACGCCCATGCTTTGCAATGATATAAACAAATCTCAAGGACAAACTTTAGAATATATTGGCATATATCTTTTAGAACCTGTCTTCTCACATGGACAATTGTATGTTGCACTATCGAGAGTAAGGAAAAGTTCATGTGTTAAAATTCTTGCAAAACCAATATTATCCAGTCAGGTCCATACTCGGTGCACAAAAAATGTTGTTTACCAAGAAGTTTTATCTGTAGCTATATAATTTTCTTTTTTACTCATTCTTTGTCCCTTACTACATTTACCGAAGATTACTATATTCAAATTCTATATAAAAGCCAATTCTTATCAATAAACCTGAATGTGGCTACATTTAGAGTCTTAATCCATTTTCACCTATTCTTGCATGTTGTTATCACCTATTGTTTACTTCCATTTCTTTATGATTGATTATAAGAAATGTAAGATTGAAAATTATTATTTCCATCTAACAAATATTTGTATAAGGTTAGCTATTCTTATATCTTATAGTTTCATCTGCTTACCAACTTCATTTCAAAAATTCTAACCTACTTGTCAGTCAGGAATAATTTAACATATATCAAACAATTTACAAACTATCTTGATAGATATTTTAAACTGAGAGTTTCAACAATTCTAAATTACTTTCTAGCTTAAAGTTACAGGATTACAAGAATGCATTTGTTGTCTGCCAACTAAACTACACTTTAAAAAGTGTTTGAGATACAGGTTATCTGACTATGTGGGGATATAGCGGACTATGTTTAATCTTAAGGGTGAGGACCATTTCATAATCCAAGAGTTGTTGTGGTTAACAATTACAGGTAGAATACTTGAGGTTATGATCGGGTAGAGGTAGAGTACAGGTTTTGGGATATGTGAAAGAAAGCTGATGCTGTATATTTTTCTTTGGTGTTGGATAGAATCGATTCAAAGTGTAATAAACAAAAATAATATTATTTACTAAAGCTACATTCGATTACTTCTCATTTATCTGGTTTAAGTTTTTAGACATCAGTGTTGTATTATGATAACTTTGTCAAAAATTGTTAACTGTGGCTTCTCAATTCAATGCGCATAAATGGTTGATTCATGAGAAGAGTATTAACTATCCAAATGTTAGTTGTAGAAAAAAAAAAGGAATAACAAATTTCTAAAAACTTTTATACTCTACCTTCTCAGTTCAATGTTGGATAAGGAAAAGAAAGATGAGATTGATAGCATTTACAATTTTTTGTAGAATCGAACTCTGGTAAAAATCAAACCTATTGAACTTATGGTTCTAGCTAAAGTGAATGTGGAAAATGTTATCAATCTTGTTTGTGCATTGACTAACTGTGAGTTAAAGGTGAAAAACTATGACAAACTTTTAAATTTAGATCAAAAAAAAAATTTCACAGGCAGACAGTATGCATTGGAAGAACATTGTTTCCACGATAGGTCCAAAACCAATATACAACACGCTGTGAAAATCACTGCCAATTCTAAATTAAGTCTTCAAATTGCTTTAGATTGAAGAGTTGAGTATAAAGATTGGATAATTTTACTAGGTGAATTTAGGATTCACCTCTGTGCACAAAGATACATGATGCATCTCCCTCCGCATGAAAGCACGCTGAGGTACACAGACGCATAGACACACAAAGGCACCTCCTTGCGTGCGCGCACAGAGAGACACTGAAGCAGCGCGTGCGCACAGAGGTACAATTAGGTATCTACATCCGTGCACGGAGACACACGGGTGCATCTCCGTGCGCACGCCCATGGAAGCAAAATGGAGGTACTCCCTTGTGTATCCATACGCGTACGGAGGCACCAAATGGAAGTACTCCCACGTCTCTCCGTGAAAGCACCTCCGTGCACTACCTCCGTGCCACCATACGCGTGCGGAGGTAGGCGGACGCGTCTCCTTGCGCGCGGTGACATCTCCGTGCATTTATAACTTATTTTCCTTTATATATATATATATAATTCTATTTTTCCTTTTCTCGGAAACCTCTCATTTTTTTCTAGAAATTTAGTATAATTTAAATGTCAGAAAATTCTAAACATCCATACTTTTCTCCCTTTTTCACAGAGCAAAGGAATGGTGCACGGACACATGCTCTTTCATCTTTCATCCCGATTGATGTGATTACACTTGAGTCATACCTACCTACATCACTGTGGCTGAAACATACATACTTTTGCAGGTAAAAAAGTAATCATCATTACTTTGTATCAGTAAGCACCAAATTATATAATGAAGTTTCTCTACACAAAACACTTTGTATTTCCTCTCGTCTGTATTTCTTCTTAATGCAAACAAAATGAGTAAGAATTACAAAACAATTCCAAATATCCATCCAAGCCAAAGTGACTGGACTGCCAAAGTTATTGTGGCTGAAAAAAGTTCACCGAAATCTGCTAGAAATGGTTCTATCAAATACTTAAAAATGACATTAATTGATACTGAGGTATGTCGTTTCTTATATTTATATTTATAGGCACAGCTATACATACTATACAATTATTATTTTTTCTTCTTGTTATATTATGATATAAAAGGGAAATAAGGTGCAAGCTACAATTTTCGATCCTAACATATCAGCTCTTGAAGATAAATTCATTCTATCCAAGACATATTTGATATCTAATGCGACAGTCAGATAAACACCACCTCAGTTTAAGGAAACAATAGGTAAATTCCAATGGACTATCTCCGGAACAACCAGAATACAAGAGATTAAGGAAGACTATAGCTCACTGCTGTCTTCAACGTAAGTGTTCACTCATTTTCATCAACTGCAGTATTACATGGACACAAACACAGACATTTGTAATTTCTAATACCTTCATTTTCCATTACTACTTATTATTTTTATACATACCTCTACTAATTGTTCCTTATTTCTTTCTTATTACTTATTTGTTTCTTCATCGATGTTTTAGCTATCTTTGGAGCAGCTATTGATCTTCGACCAAAAAGATTGATTCAAACTCATTTTGGATCGCAATCTTATGTTCAGGATGTGGTTCTCGTGAATGATGAGTTTGATCATCTACTTAGTTTATTATATTTGTCTCTATTTATTCAATCAAACTATCATAACTTCTGATATTTTTCCACAGGTTTCAAATAATAGTGTTGACCATGTGGAATGGTTTTGTGGAGAGATAATGTACTCTTATTTCTGATAATTTAACTAAGAGACCAATAGTTGTTGGAAAACAGCTTAAAGTTTCATTATTCAACGGTAAGCTTTACATAAATATATTTATTGAGTTATTTTTTACTTACAATTTTTTGCTTTATTATTACAGACCTTTCAATATCCACAAAGCCAAGCAGCTCTTTCATCATTGATCCTCCCTTTGAACAAGCTGCTCAATTGAAGTCATGGTAGTTGTCTTTCTTCATTTGCAATTGTTTTACATGAGCTTTTTTGTTTGCTATGGAAAAAAAACTTACTGTTTTAGTTGATTTTTTTGTGTTTATTGTGATTTTCTTTTTTAATCAATTATGTTAAGGGTGGATACAAATCTTCAAAACCTCAACGACATCGTAGCTAAAAAATGTTATTACGAATTGACTTCCTCGAGAATATCCATTCCAGAACAAGACAAAATCACCCAGATAAGAAACATAGACAGTTTTTTACTTGTGGTGAGTGGTTTTTATATTCAATATTTACATAGTAGAGTCATCATATTCCTTTTCCAACATATATTTTTTTCTATTATTATCATAGCAAAACTACTTTTGGTTAAGAGGAAAGGCAGATATCGTACATAATGATCAATCCTTCTGGTATATGTCTTGCAAAAACTGCAATAAATCTACTTATGCTGATTTCGACGAAATCCATTGCTGATCATTCTGCAAATATTCTCAGGCTCGTGCTATTCCAAGGTTATAGGAAATTTAATACGTACAGATTTTTCACCTCTTATATCATCTATCAATTATATGAATACAATATTTTTTTAATAACAGAGCAAGGGCTTTTATCAAATTGCAAGACTCATCATGATGTATTCATGCTACAATGATAGTAGAGCCTGTCGAAAAGTTTTTAGGATCATCAGCACTAATGTTAATGAAAGAAATTGCTCAAGTGAATGTATTATTATAAAAATATATTCAATTGTTATTATACTATCATAGATCCATTTACACTTACATTATTCATGTTTATTTTTCTTTTTTTTCCAGGAAACAGTTCTTCCAAAATCAATTGTTCCTTTGCAAAATGAAGAATTGTTTTTCTATATCAAAGCTATCAGACAAAAAAATGGAGAAGAGTACAAATACGATATCATCTTTGTCATGGATCAATCTTCAACATTAACAAAAACTCTACCGAAGAAGGTTGATGAAAGCACATCTCTGACTCCCTTAGCTAAATCACTGCATTTCACAAGTGATTCTAATGAATCATCAGCAAAAAGAGAATTATGCTTTGCTTTCAAGGAAGATGGACATGAGAATGATGGAAATGAAAAAGATGATAGCCACAAAGGGAAAGCAATTGCGATGACTGAATCAGATGATGAAGTTGATGAACTTACTGAATGATGAAGAATTGGATTTGAAGATAATTTTTGCGAAATCTACATTTAGTTTCAATTGCTTTTTGTTTTCAGTGAATGGAATGGAATTATGAAGTCTATAATATTGATTTTGTGACTGTGAATTAGTTATTGAACCAAACATCATTATAGTTTAGTTTGGTTCTATAACTGTTGAAGATATTTTTTGTCTTATGTTTGGCATATATTCAATATATTCAAGTAATGCTTTGGTTTATCTCCATTCCAATTTTCACATCATCATCAGTAATAGAATATATATTTAAGAAATAGTTTATTTAATATAGCAGTTTAATATAGCTCTTTCTTTTCCATCCATTTTCAATGAAAATAATTTTTCATATTATTTTTTAATATAATAGCTTTGATATTAATTACAACTAGATGCATTCAAGCTTTCACCTACCCACTTAACTACCCACCCAAACCTTTACACTTTCACCTACCAAATTCCTCAACAATTCCCTCAACAATTTGTGCTAAAGAATTGCTCACCACCATTCCTACAAAAAAATTCATCTCCAATTCACTTGAGCTTTCAACCAACTGGAATTTAAGGTAAGTTATCTCTACAAAAATATACCTACAAACACACTATTTTTCCCTTTCCTTCACACCAAGGGAAGTTGGAGTCTTGTGTTAGGTGCACGGCTGCGGAGACACGAGGTGTACACGGAAACATTTTCTCGTGTCTCCGTGCGTAGCACAGAAGTACAATCTCGTGTCTCCGTGCTCGGCACGGAGGCACGTTCTGATGTCTCTGTGCAGCGCACGGAGACAAGAAGTGCACGGAGACACATCCTCGTGTCTCCGTAACCGGCATGGAGACACGAGAATGTGTCTCCGTGCATTGAGATGAGCGGAGACAATTTCTCGTGTCTCCGTACTGCGCACGGAAACATGAGGATGTGTCTCCGTGTCGAGACACAACCCACACGAAGACACGTGCGGTCTCCCATGCACATCAAATAATTTCTATTAAATTGTGTATTTTCATAATTTTTACAGATGTCTTTGCAGTATATATTAGCTTCAACTCACTGGTTTTCGGCGACAATCAATCAATTTCCAAATTATCGATATGTGAAAGATTTTATGGACTTTATCAATTCTGATCAACAAGCTTTATGTAGTAACTTCCATGGATTTATGAATGGAGTGATTTATAGACGAGAAGAAGACCAGCAATTTAGTAGCAAATTAATTCATGAATTCATAATGAGACTTGTAGACTGTGGCAAAAATAATGAAGTTTGGGTGAAGTTAGATAACCATTTGGCACGCTTTAGTTTACAAGAATTTTGTCTTATTACAGGATTACCTTGCCACGAGATATCTGTTGATCTTGACTTCCATAATAATCGGCTTAGAAATCAATATTTCCATAGTGTTAAAAGAATTAGTATGAATATGCTTTATGAAGCATTTCATCTCTGTGAAGATGAAGAAGATAAATTTAAGCTAGGATTAGTGATGTTAGTAGAGTGTGTTTTGAAACCAACTGGAAGACATATTGATTACAGAACACTGGGTATGGTTGAGCAGCTGAACGATTTTCTTCAATACCCATGGGGGCGTAAAGCATATTTTGTTCTGTTAAACTCACTGTGAGAATCTCAACTAGAAAGAGTACAGAGACTAGAAGAAAATCAACCAAATGAATGTAAATACACATTGCATGGATATCCTCTAGCATTCCAGGTATGTTTTCCCATTCTTTTAGTTTTCACAAACGTAAATATAGTTTACATATATCAAATATTTATAATCTTTATATTCAATTATCTTTCAGTATTGGATATACGAAGATTTCCCACAGATTGGAGAAAAATTTGGACGACGTAGATACAAAACATTGCAATTTCTAAGGATACATAGATAGAAACCCAATAAATTTTGGACAGAGAACACAGTCAGACAATTTTTGGATAAAGAGGAGGTTATTATATTATTAAATTATATTTTTTATTAAGTATTATATTTCTTTGTCTTTCTCCAACAAATCATTTCAGTATTTCAATTACAGATTCAAGTTGTTGCGGTGTTAAACCCTATCGAGGAAGAGTTGCAAACAACATGGTATACAACTCTTTCACTGCCAGATGATATTAAACATAATATACTAGATCTCATCATCAATGGAGATATCAATAATTTAGCACAACAAATCCCTCAAAACGTGCGTCGTATAACAAATTCTTCGGTTGGAGCTGAAGCTGGCCCAAGTTCTAGCTCAAATTACATCACTAGAGAAGAAATAGAGGAGATGCTCAATGTATATAGGCAACATGTAATATCAGATGTATTGAACTTATGCAACAGTTTGAAAACAAACATTGTTGAACAATAGGAAAGTCACCATGAAGCACTTCTTCGCACCGAGCAGCAATTATTTGAACAATAGTAAAAATGGCAACAAGACAACTTTCAACAACAACAACAATGGCAACAACAACACACAACACTACAGAGAGATGTAATCCAGCATGCAGGGTTATGTCGAATCGAGTTTAGTTTCGATAAGGTCTTCTATAGATAAAAAAGTAACAGTATGATGAATAAAATGTCAAGCTGGGAAACAAATATGGAAGCTATTATAGGTACCTTCCAGCAAAATATTCATCACCAGACTCCAATTCCAAAGGATGGCTCCACATCTCAAGAGATAAAAGATGTTGAACGATTAACTGGAAAGATAAAACTAAAAAAAGTGCAATTTTCGACATGCTATATTTTGGAAAGTCATGCTTTGGAAGATTATCCATTTGACAAATATGCCGTTGTTAGAGATTGGGTAGCAAATAATCCAGGATAACCAATCATACTTCGATATTAAAATATTACTTTCATTGCTTTAAAACTAATTTATATTATCTTATGTAGATCGTATTGGGAAGATGGAACTGGCAATCTCTACAGCAAGAATGTAGTCAAAAATATAATGGATACAAGACTTGATATCACTACTAAGGTTATTAAAATTAATTCATCATTGATTATGCTTAATATATTTTATTTATGGTCATTTATTCCATTAGTCAACAGTTTCATTCACCCTTATTTATTCTATTAGGATCTTGACATGGAATTAAGTTTGTTAAGGCGTGCTATCAAAGAAGATTGCACCCATCTTTCAAAGGAATATGCAATTCTCGATTTTAGATTTGAAGAATGTGCTCACAAGTGAAGTATGCAGATAAGCAAAAAAGAAGGAAGTGCAAGTAAAAAATAATCGCCGAATTATGTCCGTCTAGAACAATACATAAATGGCATTTTACCATCTAGTGGTCACCCATGGTTAGCATGTAATTATTTATTAATTCGATGTTGCTATCCAGGCAACAATTGGTATCTCTTCCGTGTGAGCTTCCGAGAATGGAAATTCCAGATATATGATTGTAGCCATAGTGTTCATACCACACAAGAGGTCATGAGTAATGCGAATGCAACTTTAAATATGATCTAATTATTATTATTGTCAGAAATTTTCGTCAACCCAGTTATGAAGAAAAATCGAAACAAACGGATGGAAGTAGAAATAATACCCTATCTGCCTTGTACAAATAATGGATAAATATTTATATGCTTCTTTTTCATCTCCCTTTGGTTTGATACTTATCTCTAGCTAATTAATACTAACTAATAAGTTTTTCTTCCATAGGCCAAACTGTGGAATGTTTTTGCTGAAATATATAGAATGCTTCATTTTTGGACTTCCAATCGAATCAGTTTCTACAGACAAGATGGTTATATACAGACGAAAGATGGTAGTAGACATTTGCTGTAATAGATACTTTGTACGGCTTCTTTCATCCTAACAATAGATATTCAAATACATATTCGCTAAGGAAGAGGAAAAACTCCCACATCTAAGTGCCTGTTAGTATTCAGGTAATTCTAATCTGTCTAGCTTGTCCAGAATAAATAATGCTGTACATATGCCATTAAACCCTAATATACTATTTTATTTACTGTTTTCTATTCTATTTCAGGTTCAAAGTGATCATTTTCAAGAATTTTTTGTGCCTAGCTAGATATATATGGCTATCAAGCCTTGTTTAAAAGGAAAACAGCCGAGGTTAGTTAAAACATCTATTGGCTTGACCTAAAATCTTTCTATGATGCTATTTTTGTACCAAGTTTTCAATGGAAATATGAACACGTTGTGCGCCAAGATTGATTTTCACATGTTAAGAAATATGAGGTAACAAGTTTAACCATATCCATTATACTATTAACTCTTTTATTATCATTTTAATCGAAGGCAATCCTGCATGTAGGTTGAGTTTAACAAATTTCATCAGTACCACTTCTCAAATAGTTGTGTGGTTTTTTTTCCCAGCTTACTCTATGCAATTTATTTGAGGTTTTTTTTTTTGGGATTTTATAAGCAATGTGATGTATTCGTTCAACTGATAGATGTAATCAACTAACGTGCAACACACGTTGTCTTCACTAGTGTTTGGAGAAGTTGCAATCTTGTGAATCAAAATGCTTAGCCCTCTTCATTGTTATACTATACTACATGTGTGGAACCAATTAAGTTGGTTTATACTTGAAAAAATATTATTGATCTATGTGATGACCTCGATCAAATTGTAGTTGGATTGAAGTATATTGTATGCAATTTCAATAAATTGTGAATTGACGACCACGATTTTGAAAGTATTTAGACTTTCACGAAGCATTCGATATGAACATTATTAAACTATGAAAGAGTTGATGAGCTCTAAATTCAAGTATAACCCAAAAATGTGGGGGTTAACATTANTGGATTGAAGCACTTTGTGAAAGTGAAGTAAAACGAAGCATTTAATAAAAACATTATCTACTTGATAAATGAATTGAATTTTAAGAGTTGATGAACTCTAAGTTCAAGTACAACCCAAAAATGTGGGGGTTAACATTAATGTTTACGAACTTACATGTAAAATTCAAAACTTGTGGATGCAACTTTATTGCATATGTATTCCTAATTAATGAATTTTGAAGGGGTAACTAATTCTACAAGTTAAATTCTTTATACCTTATAAATAATAGAAGAATGTCTATGAAATGAAAATGTAGAAAATCCTTATACTAATTATAAGGATGATATACACTAAATCTAAAGTGGAAGAAATGGGATGAATGCCAAATATAGAGTTTGTTTGGATATGCAAGAACAATTGGAATATTTGAAGAATATTCATAAAATCCTTATAATAGTTCAATATTGAATACCCATGAATCTGAAATCAACTAATAAATGTGATTGACTAGTGTAATGATTTAATAGAAATCCTCCAACCGAGTTTGAAAATTAATAAAGTTTTAGATAAAGCTAGTAAGAAGCACGTAACTTCATACGAGAATTTTTTAGTTTGTGACAATTTGTATCTATCGATCGTTGGCTAACTATATTTAATAAGATATTAAGTCACATGTAATGGTAAGTCTAGACATATATGTCATAGACAAATACCACAAGCAGTTGATCTCAATTGTGTAAACTCGTTCTACCTTTAAGAGATTTACAGAGAGATCAAGTATACTGCTTATCGAAAGGAATGAGATTAAGCTTACTACATAAGAGTCTTTATAATGGTAACCCTACCTTATTGACAGAAGATTTCAAGATCTAGGTTCAAATGGACAACTAAGTTATGAAGATTCCATGAAACATTTAGGAAATTATTCATACTTATTTCTATGATATTAAAGTACTTTCTACAGAATGATTAAAGGTTAAGATACTCTTTTAATAATTCATATATCTTGATTAAGTCAACTAGAGTATGGCAAAATACTCTTAATAGGAGGTCACCTATGTAAGTGTGAAGTAGGGCCACTTCAATGAGAATTGCTCGAAACTACAATTATTTAAACACTTATGAAACCCAAGGATGGTTCAAGACCAAAATGAACCAAGTCATGAGAACTATGAACGACTTAGGGAAGAAATCTGTGTGAATATTATTATCTTGGCTTACACGAACGACTGAATGGTTTAAGATATCACGTTCATCGATTAGCCAAGTAAGTCCGATAGTATTTCACTAAGGGAGGTTCAAAGCCAAAAGCTATCATACATGGTGCAGTATTTTTCCCCTCTCTCTCTACTATGCATCATCATGCATGTTCGAATTTCCATTTATGAGGGAGATTGTTGGAAATTAGTTTAGAAGATTGAAAATTTTGGTCAAGTGTCAAAATCAAATACTTGAAAAAATGACTTTCGAGTCAACTTCGTCCAAATATTCGGACTTGATCCAATAGTTAAATTACAAATGTAAATAAACCAA
>CAIGRB010106953.1:0-13806 GCA_903798255.1 Fraxinus quadrangulata
CACCACAAACCTCGCCCGACAACCACGGCAACACCACCAAAAGGCCTAAAATTTTACCGCCACCACAACCACGTCACAAACCATACAACCACAACATCACCTCCATCAACATCAACAACCACGATTTCACCTCCATCAACACCAAATGTTACAACAAAGATGAAATTTTATTTTTGTCCTATCACCCCACCAGATGCCCTAAAAGGAAAATAACCTGATAGTCAGTTGAATGTGAGCATCCTCAGGGCTTGTTCTTTATTGAAATATGAGGGTAAATTGGAAAGGATCACTTTAATTCTGAGTTGGCATATCGCAATTTATTGTTTCGGGAACTCCTCAACTTCGAAACCTTTGTTTTCCACAGCTTCTTTTATCATTTTTGC
This sequence comes from Fraxinus quadrangulata, assembly GCA_903798255.1. Classification (NCBI taxonomy): domain Eukaryota; kingdom Viridiplantae; phylum Streptophyta; class Magnoliopsida; order Lamiales; family Oleaceae; genus Fraxinus; species Fraxinus quadrangulata. The sequence goes on from CAIGRB010106953.1 coordinate 384, forward strand.
CAGATATACAACCACCTTGGAACAACAGTCAACACCACGTCTCAAGACACGAGAGCACTAGCAACAGCAACTCAGACGAATTAGCCGCACTAGGTCGCGTTCACCAAAATACCCCACCATAAAATCATTGCACAACCACCGCAAAACAAATTCAAAATGAAGACAGGGACGACGCAACCCTGCAAAACAGATCCAAAATCAGGCTAAGCATCAAATTGGATCCGATCCAAAATCACCGCAAAAATCATCTTCAAACTATCACATACACCACGGCCAGTATACAGAATAATCGAAACTTACATACAGAACATAATGGAACTGGAAGAAGAACAAAATGCATTGTCGTCGCTGCACAGCGACGAGCATCATCACCTTTGCGCAGCGACGACGAGTCGACCGCTTCTCGCGGTATTATATGCGCGGCATCACACGGCCAGCACAACGCTGCGCGGCAGCTGCTGCAGCATCGCCGAGCATAGTGGCACTGTCATCGCTGAATTTTAAAAACTTTTAAATTTGAATTTTGAATTGACAAGTTAAAAAACATGTAAGGGTGTAATTTCCTCTTAATTAAACCCCTGTTTTGAGTATATTAAAATAGCAAAATTTTAATAAAAGTTGATTTAGCCATTGTTTGATACAAATTAAAATTTTATTTTAATCTAAAGTTAAAATGAACAAGTAACTTTAACCACGATTTATATGAAATCCACAAATTTTCAACTACAAATTTCATCAACTTTTATCAAAATCTACTAAAAATCTGATTTTAATTTACAACCGGGGCTAAATATATGGTAAAAAAAAAAATTATGAATCCCATAAAATATGTGATTAAAATTAATTATTAATTTTGACTTGAAAATTTTAATTAAATTTTAATCTATATAAAATAGGGGTTAAATAATAAAAGGAAAAATCAAGATATTTCAAACGTTGATTTGACATGTTTCTTTTTCAAATTATAAAACATTGATTATTCACAATGACTATTTCAGACACTTAAATAAATAGATTATTATTATTATTTTCATAATCGATTGCTTAAGTTCGAATTTCAAATGGACAACTTACAAAATAACATTGTGGCTCAAATGAAGACAACTTACAAAATAGGATAGTGTCTCGAGTGTTTCATGGTATTCTCGGGATGAGTAGCTCATTTATCCTTTTATTTTATGCTTCCTCGGTGTGTTGAAGCTTGAAAATTACTCGGTTGAAGCATTGGCAGGAAGCAGATTTTGTGGACTTCATGACAAAGTAGCAATAGAAGAATAGTGTAGAAGAAAATAGTTAAAATTTGGTTATTTGTACAGCTTAAATTTATTTTGTTCTTACAACTGCATTCTCTGTGTAAATTAGCTAGAGGTAGATTCTTTTAATGTTGTATATATAGACCTCCATTGTACATTGCAAACATAAATTGAATAAATAAAATTATTTCATTCTCTTAATTCATTCGTATTAAGATTTTCATTCTTCAAAAACTAATGGGAATTCAATTCAACAAATACGAATCATTCTCCAAACACCAATCCAAATCATAGTCAAAACCAACGGCAAGCTGGTGGAAACAACTAGGAGTTCTTCCTAATAATCTAACTCATCCAAGTAGTCCCTACTATACTGGCAACAATGATGGAAGTGTTATCATGCTAGTTACCCACGTTTTGGACTCTAGCGACTACTACTCCTGGGTTCGTTAAATGAGAAGGGCATTAAGGATGAAAAAATAAGCTTGGTTTCATAGATGGTACCCTCTGTGAGCCAAAGGATCTGAATGATTCATTAATGGAGCATTGGCTAAGATGTAATGACATAGTTATAACGAGGATGCAAAATGCTATTACTATTGATATCAAGAGCAGCACTATTTATGCTGAGACAGCTTTCCTTTTCTGGCTTGATCTTGAGCAACGTTTCTCCCAGCAAAAATTCTCCACGTATTTTTGAAGTGAAGGAGGACATCACAACCTTGATGCAAAATCAAGACTCTGTAAGTGTCTACTTCTCTAAATTCAAAATTATTTTGGATAAATTGCTGAATTATGAGAACATTCCCAACTACACACGTGGAAGCTTAAATATTGTGGTTCAAAACCAGCAAAGGGATTGGATTATGCAATTTTTAATGGGATTAAATGAGTCCTGCTAGGAAATCAATGCCCAGATCTTGCTAATCTAGCTAATCACTATCCTGAATGAAGTGTATTTCTTAATTCAATAAGAAGAAAAGAGGCGGGAAATATCCAATCTAACTCCCGTGAGTTCTGATTCTATGGCTTTTTCTGAGTAAGAGGAATTTCAGAGAGGGAGGTAACCAAAACTTTTCACCACAGAAAAGAGACATATATTACTGCACCTATTGGAAAATTGCAGGTCATTCACTTGAACGTTGTTTTAAGGCAAACCCAAATAGACTAGTTTGAACCTATTGTCAAATGCTAGGACACGGAACAGACAAATACTTCAAAATTCATGGATTTCCACTAGGGCACAAGTTCAGTGATAAAGGAAAATTTGCTGCCAACATGGTCTCTGCAGGTATAAGTCCTAATCAAGAGGTGGTGAAAGGGCCAAGTATCTTTAAGTCACGAGCAGTACTCTTAGGTGATGGCACTCTAATAATCCAGCAGTAAACTTTCAACATTCACCTCTTCATCAAACAATGTCCAAGCCCTTGTTACACATTCCTCATATGATGAAAGCACCCATAAAATATCTGGTACATCTTTATGCCTAACTGCGTTCCATCACAAGTAGGAACTGTCAAAGTATAGAATCTATCACCATTCATAATGTTTTTCACATTCCTAGCTTTACTTTCAATTTAATTTTTGCGAAGAAACTTGCTCAATCTCTAAATTGTTGCCTTGTTTTCTTCTGTGACTACTATTAAATTCAGGACCTTCTAACTTGGAGAACGACTGAAATGGATGAGGTGAAAGATGGATTATATCATATGCTGAGAAGGCTAGTTTCTCTTTTAGCTTTGTCAGAAGTTCTTAATCAAGCCAAGTGTTCCTTTTCCTTCTTCGCATCCACTACCAATAAGCACGTGGGATTTGATCTATGGCATTAGAGATTGGGCCATTCCTCGTACTCTAAGTTCAATCCTGATAGCAATGTCCTTAAATCACCATCCTCCAATATCAATCCTTGCACCATTTGTCCCTTAGCAAAGCAACACAAGTTACCTTTTAATGTAAGCCATCACAAAATAAGAAAATGTTTCGAGTTAATTCATTGTGACATTTAGGGGTCTTGTAATGAATTCAGTAGAGATGGATCTAAATATTTTTTTTTATCTATTGTTGATGCTTTTAGTAGATGCACATGGGTTTATACGCTAAGACTGAAGTTTGATGTCACCACTGCTTTGCAAATTTTTATGCAATGATAAAAATCCTAGTTTGAAGCCAAAACTAAAACCATTCGAACAAATAATGGAGGTGAGTTCAATGCAGCTGAATTTTACCTAAGAAAAGCCATAATGCACCCAATAACTCGTATTGAAACATCAGAACAAAATGCCGTGGTTAAAAGAAAATATCAACACATTTCGAATATGGCAAGAGCTTTGAAGTTTTAAAGTAGACTTTCTTTAGAGTATTGGAATGATTTTGTACTCACAACTGTATACCTCATAAATAAAACACCAACTCCCATTTTAAATCACAAAAGCCCTTTTGAAAAACCACTTCAAACCAAACCCAACTATTCTCATCTAAGAGTCATTGGTTGGCTTGCCTTTGCTGCTACCCTTGCCAATGGTAAACACAAGCTTGATCCCAGATCAAGAAGATTTGTCTTCATTGGTTATCCCTTTGACGTCAAGGGGTACAAATTGTTAGTTTTAAAGACATAAAGTTTTTATTTCAAGGAATGTCACCTTTTATGAGAACATTTTCCTTGCATGGACTTTAATTCCAACAGCAATACTTCTCTGTCTAATTTCGATAATCTTAGTTTCACACAAAACCTTAGTTTGTCAATGATTTTAGTTTATGTAGACGATATAATAGTGATTGGAAGTTGTATTGACACCATCAATAATCTTAAAGTTTGTCTCAATGACAAGTTCACAATTAAAGACCTAGGGAAGTTGAAGTATTTTCTAGGCATCGAATTGGCAAGGTCTGAACACAACATTCATATATGTCAAAGAAAATATGCTCCATATGTCTTGGCAGATTCGGGCACCATTGGTTCAGCTCCTGCTAGAATTCCCCTTGATCAAAATGTGAAACTTAGCAAGGATGAGGGAGAGTTGCTCACAGATCCATCACTTTACTGTAGGTTAATTGGAAGACTGATTTAATTAACAATCACTAGACATGACCTTGCATATTCAGTTCAACTGTTAAGTCAGTACATGGATAATCCTAGGATTCCATATCTACATGTTGCTTATAAAGGGTTGCGATACATTAAAAGAGCACCTGGACAAGGGTTGTTCTATCCTACAAATTCAGTGCTGCAATTGGAAAGCTACCGCGATTCAGACTGGAGTCCTTGCCTAGACACGAGAAGGTCAGTAACAGGTTACTGTGTATTCATTAGGACATCTTTAATATCATGGAAGTCGAAGAAACGGTTTGATGTATCTCGATCTTCTGCTGAGGCGGAATACAAGGTAATGACAAATCTTTGTTGTGAGTTGACTTGGCTTAGGTATTTGTTTAAGGACTTATAAATTGCTCATCCTCAAGAAGCAGTTCTAAATTGTGATAATAAGGCTGCAATTCATATAGCCACAAATTTGATTTTTCATGAAAGGACCAAATGCATAGAGCTTTATTGTCACCTTAATCGAGACAAGATGAAAGATGGCAGCATCATCACCCAACAGGTTCCAGTACATCACAAATTACAGACATTTTAACCAAGGCTCTATAATTTCCAAGGCTTTTATTTTTGGGTATGTCCAAGATGGGAGTAATAGGTATCTACTCTCCATACAGGAGGCTGTTGAAACTCGAAGATCACTTAGCTGGAGCATTGGCAGGAAGCAGACCATGTGGACTCCATGACAAAGCCACAACAAAAGAATATTCTAGAAGAAAATAGTTAGAATTTGGTTATTGTACGGCTTGAATTTATTCTGTTTTTCTAGCTGCATTCTCTATGTAAATTAATTAGAGATAGATTCTTTTATTGTCGTACATATAGACCTCCATTATACATTGCAAACATAGTGAATAAAATTATTTCATTCTCTCAATTCATTCGTATTAAGATTTTCATTCTTCAAAGACTAATTCTTAAAAAACTAATACGGCGATTTTTTTTTCCTTGAGTGTCTTGGTGTATATGTTTTGTACATATGAGAAATACGTAAAAATGTTTGTCTATTATTTAGGACCATTTTGAAATTTGCAAGCTTTTAACTTTCGTTTGCTACAGTATGATGATAAATTTGATGAAACAGGAAACTGTATTTCCTCGGAAAACATAAATGATAAACTTGTTAAAATGAATTTCAACTCGGTCAAGATTCAATACAAACCTTAATTTGACAATCTCCTAACAAGCGATAGAATACGAACTTCAGTAAGTTCTTTCTCTGTACATGATTTTCTACTTTAGTGCAAAAATCACGGGGATCTGACTGTTACTCTTCACCTCGAAATTTATCGTTCTTCACCGGATAGTTTCAGTTTGTGTCACGGAAATTTTGTGCAAGAGAAAATTAGCTCAAAAATTTTTAAGTTGTTCTTGGTTGAGTTAGCTCCAATCATACCAAGCTACAATAACAGTGCACTCCATCCTATTGCTCCAATCACAATGTATGCTGAAGCTGAAAACACATTGCCATAGACAAACTTGGCAGGAGAGTCCGAGCTCTTGGAATCCATAGCCGGAATGGTACTATTTAGAAGGGTACCATTTTTGTCTCCACTGCATGAATACATGGAACATGTTTGAAATGTGAGCGTAATTGCTAGTAAGAGCCTTTTTGATTTTCATTAATTGGAAAAAAAAAGTTTTGAATAGTATTTTTAGGAGAATGTGTGCTTAAGAAGTAGGGAAAAATTTTAGTATACGTGTAAAATATTTTATGATGAGAATATGTGGTTGAAAATGATTTTGCAACAAATCATAAATAAATTATTCGGTGTCAAACAAGCACTAAATACTCTAAGTTAAATATTTAGTGCAAGTTTGGTACACAATATTAAATAGAATTAGTCCGTCTAATCTCAGAAAAATTTTATATACCTTCCAAGATACATGCAAGAACCATGACCTGCAGCAACAATAGTTCAACGGAGAAATCTTAGTCATCCAACTTATCTAAATGCAAAATTTAGCATGAAAATTACATCAGAATAGTTTTGTACGTACTTGGATTAGTGGTAGTGATGGTAGCCACCCCATTGAAATCGCAACTTCCTGAGGTATTTCCCGTTTGATGATAATAAGTGTTGAAGGCGTAAGTTGCATGTGCAAAGATATTGTCCGGGTCATAACACGTTTGTCCCTGCAATATTGGTGAACAATCCACCTTTCCAGGTCCACACGCCCAGTCAAGAGCAGCCTGCAGCATTTTAGCATCTGCACCTCCTTTTGCAATACAGAAAGTCTGGTTAGTAGTATCGTTTGCCAACATGGATCCTGAGCCCGTCACGTGCAAAATATACACGGGCAGCCCACTTGCATCAAATAGTCCCCAGTTCTTCTCAGACACAGGCCCGGGTTTCAAGTCTTCATTATAGAGCTCATATATGTAAGTGCTAACGCTAATTCCAGGATGCTTAGGAGTCCCGGTATTGTTAAATACATGTCTTATCAAATTGCTATTGTAAGTGTTGGCATTATCTGAAGTGGCATCCGGCTCATTTGAATCCCCTTTTGATGGCCAGCCCGTTTCAGTCACCATAACAGGAATATTAGTGAAGTTAAGATCAGCCATTGCAAAATAAGCAGCATCAACCGTGGCGTCAAAAACATTTGAGTAATGAAGAAGGGTGTTTGCATCGACAGCTTCTTTGTTTGAAGGAAGAGGCTTTAAGAGAGCATAATCTAGTGGAATGACACCATTTGATTGCATGTAATCGAAATAAGGATATACATTTAGCATGAAATAAGACCCCGTCGATTGCAAGAAATTGAGCATGGGAACTAGTATCGGATTCCAAGAGTGGTTAAAGAAGGCTTGAGATGGCGGGAATGAGTCAAGGATAATGGAAGAAGCAAGAGGCGTAGAAACTTTGATTTGCCTATCGAGATTGGACGCCACAAGTGCTGAATGGATAAACTTCAGGGCATTGACAAGAATATGTGCTGCATTTGGTAGGGATGTTAGAACCTCAGAACCAATACAGATTGTTGTAACATTGGTAGCGGGATAATGTGCTACAACATTCTGTGACACCCAATTTGCAGCAGTCGAATTTGATTGACCAATTCCAAGTAGTTGTTCATTGGGGATAGAGACAGCAACTTTGATACCTGTATTGGCAAGTGCAAGAAGCATACCACGGTCTGCATTGTAGAGCCTAACGTGTTGGATTTGCTGAGCTTTGAGGAGTTCAACTACCTGTGTCGGGTGTGGCATGTCAGAGAGCTCTGTTCCGATGTTCACGCCAACAAATGCATCTGTAACAAATCAACTAAAGTGAATTCGACCACTTAAATAAAGTAGACAAAATGCACTAATGTCCTCCTAACTTCTTAATTCATTGGTATTGATCAAGGACTATTAATATCTACAACACCAAACTATGGCATACACCATTTGCAACTATAGACGATCAAATGAGAAGAAGCGGTATCCATATTTTTACACGAATTGATAGTAAAAATAGCATTATGATAATTAAAACTCAGTTCAACGATTTTAACAACATAAACATGTTAGTGGATAAAATTTAGATCATAAACTGGTGCAGGTTACTAAGTTTAATTCAACAATAGCCATTTTTTTTTTCTTGTGCTTCCCTCTGATAAACACATGCAAAGATATTTAGAAGTGGAACTTTGAACTCTTCACACTTACATGATCACAAATGCCACTAATAAGACGATCAAGAAACTTTATCTAGTTGAACTGAAACAAGCATCACAACCGAAAGCGAAAAAGTAAAAAGAAAAGCAAGAAATGAGCTTGACCCACCCAATAATAGAAGGTGGCAATAATTGGTTGATCATAAGAAAATTTTCCCTTCGGATTCCAAGTCCTATCTAAAGGGGATATATTGTTGAGGACTTGAGGACAAGGACTTGGACTAGTTGTTGGAAGATTTGTACACATACATAATACAAAAACGAATAAAAGTAATTCATGAGCTGGAAACAAAGTTTATTGGTTTTTGTTGTTTTGTTCTGTAGTCTTAACTTTTTATTCCATTACAAAAGAAAATGTGTAAAAGCAAAAATAGAAGAATAGGAAAAGATAAAACTTCGACTTCCGGACGGCATTTGCAAATCCAAATACAGCTGTTGGGAGCAGTACAATGGCAGAAGGCAATTATGTTTTGGGATGATTTGTTCAAAATGATAAGAGTTCCTTTCACTAGACATTTAAGAAGCATGTTTCGTTGTGCTTAAAAGTTAAGAAAAGTAACTTAAAAAGTAAGTTTTGCTACAAAATAAGTAAGTAAAACTTACTTTTAAGAAAAGCTAAACATATAACATCCACCCCATCCCTGTTGAAGACTAGACTCCGATCATAATGAAAATAGTGAAAATTATGAACATTCATGTTTTCACAAAAACATAAATCTATATGTGAAAGAAATACAGGAATATTACTCTCCAAAATTCTTCATATATTCCTCTACTTTCCTTGAGCCCCAATAAAAAAGCAGTTCTAAACTCAATGAAATCTATAAATACCAAGAAAACAATGCAACTAGACATGGGGAATCTCAAAAAGAACATGCTTATAACACATATATCTTTTTTCTTTTATTCTACTTAGGTTACCAAATAAATTAAATAAATCAATCCACAATAAAATAAAATAAATCCTACCAACTACAACAGCATATGAACAATCATAAAGCACCAAAATCAAACTTTCAAAAGCACATACAAATGAAACAATCCACAGAACTAAGAAAAAAAAAAGCTCTCCATTATAATAAATCTTCTTCTAAATGAAATGTAGTTAAAAGAATGTACCTTCATCTGCAGAAACAGCAGACACAGTCAAAACCAAAAGCAGCAAGAGCAATGCCATATATAAGTTCTTGAAAAACCACTCAAGAGAAGGCAAAAAAAAAAAAGCAAGAAACTTGAGAGGAAAAAAAGTGAATAAGATGAAGAAAAATGGGTAACACCACAATAAATTAGAGAGCGGGGTGGGGGTAATGGTGGGTGAGAGAGAAAATGTTGGGTGGCATCAATCACTAAAAGTTCTGGGTCAGATAATCCAACGGCTAAGAAATCATATTCATTTTGTTCTCTTCTTTATTATCACTTTTTGTTTGATTTTTTAATAATTTGAGAAGTGATCTTCTTACAGTCCCATAGTGGAAGAGTGGGCACAGCCATGACACACTGGTGCAGTGTGTTTTTGGGAGTTTCTGTCTTGAATGGAGAAACCACTTTTTGGGTAGCCGTTGCGGGCAAATTTATTTGGTTTGTTGTGTTTATCTGTGCATGTAGGTAGGGCCCACATGTACTAACAAATTAGCCGATGACTGAGGTTGTCGGAGAATACAGCTGGTTTCAACGGTCAAATCGTTATTTTTTCCCTTTTTTTTTCTACTCCTACTCGTATTAGCCATAACTCTTTTACGTTTATTTTACTGATTAGTTCAGTTCGGTCCAATCCAATTAATTAATTTACAATGCTATTTAGATTAAACTAGACCTAATCAAGGTGTGTTGCACATTGTTCACTGTTAATCCCTGTTTAGTAGAGATTAAAATTAAATTTGAAGTAAATTTTTATAAAAATTGATGAAATGTATAGTTAAAAAATTATGAATCTCATAAAATGATTGATTAAAATTAATTATTAACTTTGACTAAAATTTTTTAAATTAAGATCCGTTAAAGAATAAGTCATGTCCAGTTCAAATGAAGAGTCTCATAAACTTAGAGAAACCACCTACAAAAATCCTCTCAATTAATCGGATTTTAGGTAACTCATATCATTATCTTATCCTTTCTTATGAATATTTGAATTGGCATTTGTAATCCTAGTGTGTGTATTAATAGTCATTGTACTATCAATGAAAATTATAAAAACCTATCAATTCTATGCAATAATGCATACATTTTTAGTTAGGTGGCAAAATCAAATTTACAATTTTTTTTTTTTTAAATTTAAAACATTCGATATCTTAATATAATGGTTCTTTATGCGTTTTCATTCTATCATCATCAGCATTAGTTTTCAACTGGAACATCTCCAAGATTAGTTTCATTTTCAACGTTCATTTCATCACCAAGTATGTCATCCCTTTCATTTTCAACATCATTTTCATCCATTTTATCTTGAACATTCCTCTCGTTAATATTTTGCTCATAAAAAGAAAAAACATATTTACATTTAAAATATTTATCCATTATTGATACAAACAATCAATTAAAACGAACAATCATAGAACATAAATTTGATACAGCTAGGACATTTCCCTTTGAATTGTATCTTAATGGTAAAAAAATAATCCTCCAATTCCCAGCCTTAGTTGACAGTTAAGCTTGTTTAGAAAATAATAAAAATATTATACTGCTCTTTCTTCCATGTCCTTTTTCTCACCAAATCCAAAACAAGAACAAAAAAATCAATCCCCTGATTAAGAGTATTCGATTCCCCCCTAACAGATCATGACTAAATATAAGTGTTGAAATCAAGTCATTGACTACAACCCAACAGCGAACAAATATGTCCATGAAATTAGTCCAAATCCTACAAAAGAAAACGTGTGAAAAATAGTGTATAAAGAAACCCATAATCGTAAAGAACGTTAAGAAAAAAATGGGCTTTAACTCGTATACCTTAACTGGCGTCTATGAAAGCACAGAGTATGGACAAGAATATTTTTGTGGCAGCAACTAGCAAGTCCTTGCAATTCGGGTCCTTCCAGGTGAGGATGTTAGGAAAAATTTTTATTGTCATAATGATCGTTCATGTTGGATCAACAAGAATTCATGAACTAAAATGGAAGCGTACCTGGATCAGACATGATTATTTCAATGAACAAGTCATGCAATTTTAGTTTTCCAAATCAATACGAAGTTCTTTATTTCTCTTTGATGATGGAAATCAGAATAGAATGAACCAAAACACGTTATCCGGGGATCATAACCGTATATATATACTAACGGCCCATTGATCTAATTTGGCTCATCATGAAATTAGGAACATGCCTTATTTCTACATATAAAAGCCAACACTTTAATTGGATGTTTTAAAACCTAAAATATCGAAATATTATTAGATCACTTTAAACGGGTTTAATCAAAATTAATAGCATTTAATTTAATACATAATATTTCACATATAAGCTTACATATTTGATTAAAATTCTTACAAAGGATTGTTCTCAAAGTTAGCAGACGGATAGGGGAGAAAGAAAATTTTCAATTTGGGAAAAATTAGCAGTAGCAGACGCCGATACCTTTATGTGATTTTTCCATAATAATGAAAAAAAAGTTCAAAAAATGCCCTACCCCCGTTCCGCCGGTGATTCTAAGCTTTTATACGGGACCAAATTGAGCCAGTCGACATATGTGTTCTAGATGGCTTCTCCTAGTTCTACCATCACTGAAATTAATTCTCAAACTGCACTAGTCCTCATGACTCCACCCTCCCTCAATATTGAAAAACTCTCTCATTAAAACTATCTCACATGGAAGGCCCAAATCCTTCCATATTTTAAGGGTCTAGACTTGTTTGGATACATTGATAGCACTATTGTCAAACCTCCCAAACAAATTGATAACCGTGGACCTGATGGCATCACCACTCATTCTCAGACATTTATTCTTAATCAAGATCTATTAGTTCCAGAAAGAAATGAATCTTATCTCTGTTCCTTCATTTTTTCATGATAACTCTGTCTCCTTTGAATTTCATGCATCCTTTTTTGTTGTTTAGGATTACTCGGAGAACGTCCTCCATAAAGGTCCACTCTTACGGATGGTCTCTACGCCTTGTGCATGGTTCTCTAGGCTAACAGAAAAACTCATAGATCTCGGCTTCCATGGCAGCAAGGCTGACAGCTCCCTTTTCATTCTTTACACCAAATCAACTCAATTGTTTATACTGATTTACGTAGATGACATATTGCTTACAAGTTCCAGCTCTATTGCTTTTCAATATGTAATAAGTCAATTGCGTGTAGAATTTGGTATTAAAGATCTCGACTCTCTCAATTTCTTTCTAGGTGTTGAGGTAATAATCCCACCTGATGGTTCTCACATAATGTTGATACATAGCAGATGTTCTTCATAAAGGCAAGATGGACATGGCCAAACCTTGCGCTAAGCCAATGTCAACCTCACTCAAATTGTCTAGATCAGACACCCCATCAGTATCAGACTCGTCATTGTCTCGTATTATTGTAGGGAGCTTGCATTATTTATCTCTCACATGGCCTGATATAGCTTATGTCGTACATCGAGTTAGCAAGTTTATGCGCAATCCTCTTGATTCATACTGGCAGGTGGTAAAATGAATTCTACGGTATTTAAAACACAAGCTTATTCTTGTCCAAGGGCCAAGCTCTTCAACTTCAAGGATTCACTAATCGGACTGGGCTGGCAATTGTGATGATATGCGATAAATGGGCTCCTTTTGTGTTTTTCTTGGCTCTAATCTAGTCTCATAAAGTTGCAAACAACAAGCTACGGTAGCTCAAAGTAGTACTGAAGCTAAATACAAGTCTCTAGCTGATACCGCAGCTGAGATCCAATGGCTGCAAAGCATTCTGTCCAAACTTGGCATTCTTAATTGAATAATTCTTGATGTACATAATTTTTAGTATATAGGGGTGTCCACACTCTCAGATGGAATACCTCCTATGGCTTCGTATGAAAATATTGGAGCCACATATTCATCTGCCAATCCATTATTTCATGCACGAACAGAGCATATTGAAATTGATTTTCAATTTGTTCGTGATCAAGTTGCATCCGGCAAACTATGAATTAAATTCATCTAATCCAAACATCAACCGGCAAACTTGGTGACAAAGAGTCTTTAAAGAGTCTAATAAACTTGGAGAAACCACCTACCAAAGATCATCTTAATTAGTTAGATCGTAGATAGCTCGCACTATTATCTTATCCTTTCTTTTGATATTTGAATTGACATTTATAATCCTATTGTGTGTATAAATACTCATTGTACTATCAATGAAAATTATTGAAACCTATCAATTTTGAACTCTTATACATCTCTACCAAACATGGGCTTATAATTAATAAGCATAACATCTTCTTGTTTATAATTATTAATCAT
>CAIGRB010106953.1:13846-24644 GCA_903798255.1 Fraxinus quadrangulata
TATTATTATTATTATTATTATTATTATTATTATTATTATTAAATAAAAACATTCAAAGTCTAAACAAAAATTAATCTAAAAAATTTTCAAACGTCTAAAATAAATTTACTCTTCTAGAATTTTTTGATAGAAAGTAACCAATTAGAATGTTATAATCAATCTATTTTAAAAGTTTATTTTCAATAGACATGATGGCCAACTCATCAATTTTTCTTGTGATATTGTTGATGATTTTATCAATTTCAACTTTGAGAAACTCCTTTCGATAGATGCAATTGTAATTGGTACAGTCGGAAACATTCTATAAGCAATCAACACATTTGAAAAATACAAATCCATCACTTTTATTTAATCAAACACTTCAATCGTCTTTTTAGTCTCTTCTGACAAATAGTTTGTCACAAATAAGTTTGGTCCATGAATGTAAGAATCCATGTCGTGTTTCAAAAGAATTTCACACCAACACTTCAAACAACTATTACTAGCATTTTGTGATTTTTTTTTTTTAAATCGAACAGAAATCCAAAAATATTTTCATATTTCTAAATTGTTCAAATCTTAACTTATGTGAAAATGAGTTTGATTAACTATATATAAGAAATAATCAATTCTAAATGATTCTTCAGCCGAATGTGTTCTCTCATCATTAACATTTTTATCAAAGTGCTTCTTTCTATGAATTATAAGATCTTCAAGAATATAAATTCAACTTCCAATTGCTCAACAATTTCTTTAGCAGTAATCTTGTCAAATTCATTCATTTGTTTTTATTTTACTTTTGGAGAAAAAAATATTGTAAGATTTATCAACTTTAAAATGTATATATTCCTTGATAATATATTAACATAAAATTATTTTATTTTATACTGAATAATCAAATTTTATGGAATAAAATGTCATAAAATAATTTTTCAAATTTTCAAATTAAACATATTTTCTAATTTTCTGTTTTGAGAAATAGTTTTTCAAAATGAAAAATCAAATACATTTCTAAAAATCTTAAAACAGACTTTCAAAACATAAAATTAAAAATGAACTTAAACTAAAAATTAAAACATAAACCAAATGGGCCTTAGATATGCTAAAAGTTTATCTTCTAACGTTATGAATTTTGAGTTCTCATCTAAATCTTTCTTAGACCAAATTGAAATACCAGTAGGGATAACTATACTTACAACTATGGTAGATGGGGGTGATCCAACCATTTACTATGCTCAACCAAATACGCTCATCGATAGATTTCAGGAAGACTCTCATTCTAACTTTCCAATTGACAATGTTACTACTATCAAAATATAGCGGAACAGGCAATGAACTACCCATCTAGAAAATTAGGGTCACGAAACGAATTTGGGATATAATACCACTTGAAAGTTACTAGTTCGACCTTAAAATTACCTAGATGGGGATGAATAGGCGAATAATGTGGAATTAAAAATTATTGTTGATCAATATTGCAACAAGTCACAATAATTAATTACTCTAGATTCAGTTCATGTGAATTAACTCTTCTATTTTGAATTGCCGACTTGTATGAAATCAATAATGTAAACAACACAAAGAATTAATGACGAAGAAAACTCTTAACTAGGTAAAAACTCCGGAATCAAGTCAATAACTTTCACTATAGACAATAAGAATTTACAATATCATCCAGCCTAGAAACCACACTAGACTCGCTGATCTAATTCCTACAATCTCCAAGACCCTCTAGAACGTGCTTCACTTATGCCTGCTCCCTATCTCCTATGAATCACCAAGAACACTTTATTCTTGTACCCTTTCAGTGCTTCTGGTCCAACCTCCCTCAAACTTTAGCAATATTTGAAAGTTATTGAGAAAGTACATTCCTGATTATATCTAGGAAGTTGGTGTTTTTGGATTATTTGAATTCGATATTTTTTCCAGTTTGTGGTTAATTGATCTCAAGAATATGATAGATAGAACTCTTGAAAATCTCGAATTAGAGTTTCACGTATAACACCATCACTCGAGCGCTAGTCTAACAACTGGCGAGCGAGAGGTGTATCGCTTAAGCGATAGGCGGTCGATAACGATTCTGTTTTTTTCGCTCGAGCATCAGTTAGGCACATGCTAGCGTAAATTCGATGACTCTTTCTCCTTATTCTATACTCGAACTCAAAGACTCATAGTTCCTCTATACAATCCTCTAAAAGACTCTTTAATTTTTACAACTCTTTCATAACAATCCCATTCTTTTATAATAATCTTTTTGTCTAAAAAAGTGCCAGTACAACATAAATCCTAACAACTAGCTTCATGGCTTTTAAGCCTAAAAGGAAGATTTTTCAAGTCATGTATTCCTTCATTAGTTAATTGAATATTACTTTCTTCTTGCTTAAAAGACTTACAACAAAAGCAAACTACTTTATCCAAAGGTTTATGGTAGAGTAGGATGACTATTGTTGGCATCCGACCTTTGAGGTCGATAAATACAGTTTGGTATATGCGATAAGTCAGTGCTAATATGAGTTCGGATATGTGAGGTAAGCTCGATTCACGTTGTTTATCTAGGCATAAGGAGACACAATGATTGAATATTTCTTATACATTATACAAACCATCAATTAACAGGTGACATATAGAAGACCTTACATTAGCACCCACTAATTGCAACAATAATGTGCTTTAGCTTCTTTCCCTAAGTAACTCATTAATTGCTGGAGACCACATGTAAGGTTAACTCATGATGACCTAACATGCTGAGCTCGTTAACCAATCCAAATGTGCAAGCGATGTACTTTCTTAACTCGATACTGTAGTTGATAAGATGGAAAAATGAAGGATGCATGTAAATTCCTCCCTATAAAAAGAAGGATGGAAAGAGGAAGAAATGGGACAATACTTTATATTACAAACATTTCTACATTTCGTATTTCAAATATCTCCTTCAAAAAGAGAAGTGAATAATTGTATTTAACTCTGGTAATCTGTGACTTACTATCGATCAAGTTCTTATTTACATCCTAAGTTGAAATATCGATCAACTTTCGATGTCAACAGTTTGGTGCTAGAAGGAGGGCCCTAGCTTATAAAAGTAGCCCTATCTATCTACAAAATCCATGAAGGAATATTACCATGTATAATTTTTCAACATTTGGAAATCAATCTCACACTCGTCTTGAACAAACCAGCAATCCACAACATGCTGGAAGAAGACGAGGTCAAAACGAAGCTATCGATCCTCGAATGACTATAATGAGGGAAGCCATTGAAAAGTTGACAAATGTAGTCGATAGGTTGGAGCGAAACCAAATCCACATTCTACAATAGGACACCGAGGTTGTATCTCCACACAGGTAGAGAACCAGACGACCTCCCACAAGAAGGACTCTCCAGTTCTTAGAAGAAGAATCCTCCAAAAGTTAAACTAAAGAGATTATGAGCTTTTCCTTAACAGTCGAGCTGACTGCTAGGAAAGCTAGTAGCCTATTTGATAGACTTGGCTCTTAGCACTCCCTAACACCTTTGAGTGAACATATCGAGCCCCATGTTAAATGACTATTGGAACAACCAGAGCCTGAAATAAGCGCCTTGCTGAACCTTTACCTCAAAAGCTCAAGATACCATAACTGACTGGGTACGAAGGAAAAGGAGACCCTTTTAACCATTTGGACAAGTACGCTTCCTGGATGGAACTACAAGGAGCGGGAGATGTCATCATGTGTCGTGCTTTTCCGTTCACCTTGGGAGATAAAGGCTAAAGATGGTTTAGAATGCTATATCAAAGATCTACAAAAAATTGGAATGACCTTGCCACAGCATTCCTGGCCTAGTTCATGGGTTCTAAAGCAAGAACTACGCCAAAGGAATACTTGGTAAACATTAAGCAATGAAAGACTGAATCACTTAAAAGTTATCTTAGCAGATTCACTAAACAATCAATGGAAGTTGAAAAGATCTTTGACGATGCTGCACTTATGGCAGTCTTCTCCGAGCTAAGGCCTAGAATGAGGTTCGGTGGTATGTATACGAGAATTAACCTCGGACATACCATGAGTTCCTAAATCGAGCTGAGAAACATATACATACCGAGGAAGTCACATCAGACCAGGATGAATCCAAAGTAAACCCACCTTCTTCGCACCAAGCAAAGGAGAAAAAAGTGGATAAAGACTTTGGTCATGAAAAGAGAAAAGATAGGAGGGATCGAAGTCGTCCTAAGCCTTATCCTACCAGGTTTTATGACTATCACCCGCTAAATACCACCCTGGAGGAGGTCTTTTTACAAGTGGAAGGAAAAGAGACGTTCCGTAGGCCCTTGCTTTAGAAAAATGAATTAATAGGAAAAAATCAAGGGAGGCACTGTCGATACCATAGGACTACGGGACATGACTCCGATAACTGTAGAAATTTAAAGGAAGAAATGGAGTCCTTAATTCGACGAGGCCATCTACGAGAATATGTGGCTAAACCCGGATGGGTGAACCAAGCTGGCAATCAAAAACCTAATCAACAGGGAATGACCCAGCAGGCTCAGTCGGGGTCCTCAAGCTCGGGAGCCGTTACCTCAAGTAGAGATCATAACTTTAACAAGTGGCAACCAATGCCTCGAAGGGTCCAGAATGGTAAGGCGTAGACAAGTACGTAATGCTCGCATCTAGCAAAATTATAGTGTGATGGTACCAGAGTCCGAAACCAACGTAATGACATACTCAAGATGGTTTAAATTTTCGGAAGAAGATTCATGCGGGATTTTATAAGACCAGAGTGATGCATTGGTAATAACCATGGCTGTCGCAGAGGTACTAGTGCACTGAACTCTAGTCGATAATGGGAGTTCAATCAATGTGTTGTATTTCCAAACTTTAGAACAAATGGGGATCTAGGAACGCTACCTTCAGCCATATTTTAAGAGATTGCAAGGATTTTTCGGTGATCCTATTGAAGCTCGAGGACAAATTATTCTAAGTGTGGAATTGAGTGAACTCCCTCACAAGAGAAGGATCTTAGCAGATTTTATTATTGTCGATCTTCCTTCCAACTATAATGTCATACTAAGAAGACCCATATTACATGAGTTACAAGCCACCACCTCGATATACCATAATTGCATGAAGTTCTCTACTCCAAATGGAATTGGTATAATGCGTGTGAATCAAGTTGAGGTAAGGGTTTGCAACATTGATTTACCTAGCTCACAGATCCAAATGTTGAAAGGGCAACAGAATGAGCGAACAGGGGAGACAATGTTAAAAAAGCCCATCATTGCCGACCTCACTGAGATCGGCATTACTGAGAAACACTGTAGAAGCGCGATGGATGATCAACTTTCATTTGAAGAAAAGGACGTGGATCTGTGTCCCTACCCTAGAATCATGCTGGTCTTGATACCTATAGCAGGAGTTATCATCCCCAAGGTTCTAGTCGACACATGAAGCTCTCTTAACATACTTTATGTTAATACACTAGAATGGATGGACATCCCATTGAGTTTTCTACAATCATACCAAAATGTAGTTTTAGGACTCAATGGGGCCCTCACCAAAGCAAAAGGGCTGATCGAGTTCTCTGTTAAGGTCGCTGAAGCTCCATGTCGAACTAAACTGAATGCAGAGTTTGTAGTAATAAATTCATATTTCCTTTATGACGCCATTATGGGGCATGCTTTATTATTTAACCTCAGGGCAATTGTATCAATCTACCACTACTCTCTCAAATTTCCAATGCCTCATGGTGTAGGACAAGTTAAGGGAAACAAAGACATTGTTGAAAAATGTCGGATGAAGTTTTGCTCGATAAAGAAGGACACACATTTTCCCCCAGAAGTTCATATGGTATACCTAGCTGAACCCGACCTCAGCTCGTTAGGGCGATCCACCAAAGGAGCTCAGAATAGGCCATGAATTGCAATCACCCTACCGAAGTGAGATCATCGAGTTCCTCCAATAGAACCTAGATGTCTTCGGTTGGAACCATTCAGACGTGAAAGGGATTGATCCAGGGATCATTTGCCACAAGCTAGGTATCGATCCAATGTTGTGCCCTAGACAGCAATGGCCCCAACCTCTTAATCCAGAAAGGTACGAGGCCTTAAATAAAGAGTTGTAGAAGTTGCTGCATAATAGATTTATTCGAAAAGAGAAATACCCAAAAATGGGTTGCTAACCTAGTTCTTGTGAAGAAGAACAATGGAGATTGGACAATGTGCATATATTTTACCAATCTGAATAAAGCATGTCCTAAGGATAGCTTTCCACTACCGAGGATATATCAAATGGTGATGCAACAATAGGACATAAGTTGCTTAGCTTCATAGATGTATACTCAGGGTATAATCAAATTTCCATGTATGGACCAGACCAAGAACACACTACTTTCACTACTGATCGAGGTTTATATTGCTACAAAATGATAGTTTTTGGCCTAAAAAATGATGGGGCCACTTACCAGCATCTGGTCAATAATATGTTTACCAAGCATATTGGCAAAACCATGGAGGTATATATGTTGATGACATGTTAGTAAAGAGTACGGACGCTAGGAACCATCGACAACATCTTGATGAAATGTTTGGAATCTTCAGAAAATATGGGATGAAGCTAAACCCACACAAATGTGCCTTGGTGTAAGTTTAGGAAAATTCTAGTGAATCGTAGGGAAATCGAAGCAAATCCGAAAAAGATACAGGCCATCATTGAAATGCATCTCCCAACAAAGCCTAAGAAAGTTCAAAGTTTGACTAGACGAATAGCAGCCATCAGTCATTTCATGTCAAAATCGACTGAGAAGTACAAACCATTCTTCGATGTCTTATGATGAGGGAAGAAATTTGAATGGACTCACGAATGCCAACTCGACTTTGATGAATTAAAACAACAACTGGCACGGCCGCCAGTGTTATCAAAACCAAAAATAGGAGAAAAACTGATTTTATATTTGGCAGTATCTAAGCACGCCATTAGTGCTTTTTGGCTAGGGAGGAAGAGGGAATACAATATCCTATCTATTATGTAAGCAAAGCTCTTGCCGAACTCCGTTATTTTCCTTTAGAGAAACTGGCTTATACTATGGTCATGGCAGCAAGGAAGTTGAGGCCCTACTTTTTGGAACACCCAATTGAGATATCAACCAATTACCCGTTAAGGCAGGTTTTACAAAAACCTGATACTTCAGGTAGGATGGTCAAGTGGGCAATAGAACTCGGGCAGTTCGACATAAGATACGAGCACTGCACCTCCATAAAAGGCCAAGCTCTCCCTGATTTAGTGGCGGAGTTAAGTTTGGATCCAATAGAAGAACTCCCTCCTAGCACTCCATGGGAACTATTCGTTGATGGATCATCTATTAAAGCTCTATCGGGGGCTGAAGTTGTCTTTATCAGTCCAAATCACCAGATGTTTTGTGAAGCACTATCATTTAACTTCAAAGCCTCGAATAATAAGGCTGAGTATGAAGCACTCATAGTAGGGATTAGGATAGCAAAAGGCATGAGGGTTACTTATTTGATAGTTACAGTGATTCACAACTAGTGGTTAATAAGGTCAACAAAGCTTACCAAGCTAAGGAAGAAATGATGAACAGCTACCTTCAGGTTGTTAAACAAGAGTTAAAGAATTTCAAAATTGTGCTGGTCGAACGAATCCCTCGAACTTAAAATGGCCATGCCGATGCCTTGGCTCGGTTGGCGACAAGTGAAGGGATAGAAGAGTTTGACAACATCCACGTAGGAATGATCTCTTATCTAGCCATCAAAAGATTGGAAATAGTTTCTATGAAGATTGATCCTAAGCCTACATAGATGGATATGATCACTTCCTACCTGAGAACAGGGTCGTGTCCAGAAGATCCCATTGAACCAAGAAAGCTCCGAATTAGATCGACAAGATACACCTTGATCGACGATATTATCTACAAACGAGGATATTCCATGCCTTTGCTGAGATGTTTGAACGAAGATGAGGAACTTTATGCTTTACAAAAAATACACGAAGAAGTGTGTGGAAATCATTCCGGTGGGCAATCATTGGTTCATAAAATAATGCGACAAGGATACTTTTAGACCACCATGAGGAATGAGGCATTGGACTTTGCTAGAAAATATGATAAATGTCAACGTTTTGCACCTAACATAAAGCTCCCACCAGAAGAGTTGTATTGTGTAACGGCTCCTTGGCCCTTCTCCAAATGGGGGTAGATCTAATTGGTCCCATGCCTACTGGAAAAGGCGGAAAAAAGTTTACAATTGTGACGGTGGATTATTTCACTAAATGGGTGGAAGTTGAACCCCTTGCTAAGATCACCGAGCAAAGAACTACCGACTTCATTTGGAAGCCCATTGTGTGCAGATTTGGGATACCTCATTACATCGTAACTGATAATGGAAAACAATTTGACAATGTTTGCTTTGCTAATTTTTGTGAGGAATTCGGTATATGAAAGCACTTCTCCACGTCGAACCACCCTCAAGCTAATGGTCAGGTCGAAGCAATCAATAAGATCATCAAGTATACAGTGAAGGCAAAACTTGATAATCTTAAGGGAAGATAGGCTAAGGAACTCCCCAGCGTGTTATGGTCTTACTGTACCACGTCTAGGAATAGCATTGGGAAAACTCCTTTCTCTTTAGCTTTCGGGGTAGAAGCTGTGATTCCACTTGAGATAGGGATTCTCTCTATTCGAACAATGATGTACCATGATGAAGATAATGAGAAGACATTGCAAGGAGAACTGAATCTGGTGGAAAAGAGAAGGAATGCCATATATAAGCAATGCAACGCGAGACACTATAATCAAAAGGTTAGGAAACGGGAGTTCGAGGTCGGTAACCTGGTGCTAAGAAAAAGCTTTCTGGCTACAAGGAAACTTAACTCTGGATCTCTAGGACCTAACTGAGAAGGTCCTTACAAAGTAACTAAAGTACTACTTAAAGGGGTTTATGAGCTAGAACATATAGAGGGCAGACATCTGCTGCATCCTTAGAATATATAACATCTTAAGAAGTATTACCAGTAGAATAGCGAATATAACTTGTGTCACGTATATGTTATCTATAATAAAAGGTCTGTTTTGTTAAAAAAGAAAATGTACAGAGCTATGATTCACCAAACTAAGGTTGCATGTGCTGCAATACTTAGAGGAATTTCCTACAAGAAAATCATTTAAGTCCTGCTCATGAGCAGACCGAACTAAGATTGCATGTGCTACAACATTTAATCCAAAAGGGTGAATCAAGTTTCATTTTTTATATATAATAAGAATTGCAAAAATAATATTTTGCATAAAAAAAAAAGACAAACTAATATTCATTCACCGATAAAATAAGATTACAAATAAACTTCAAAAGAAGTTTCAAAGTTCGACAAAAGCAAAAAATAATAAAATATAATAATAATGAAAAACTAAAAGACTGGTTGGCCTTGTGGAGGTAGGAACTCATGCTCAACATCTTTGTCGGTAGGGAGATCCGAACTCATGCTGCCTTCGACAACTGCTCAAGCTCTTTTTGTTGTTCCTTATAAGCCTCTACTAAGAAGGAAGTATCAAAATTTGGCCTCTCCTTGTTGATATACTTTATTATTTTCCCTAAGGCCACAACATAAGTATCTTGAGCCAATGTATTCAAACTCAAGAAAGGGTCTCCATTCTTTTACTGCTCTAGAAGCCTTAACCTCAGCCTTAGCCGCCCTTTTATTGGCCTCCTCAGCTCTTTTTTCTACCTCATCAGCCCGAGCTTTATCCTCAGCCCTTCTTTCTTCATTTTCAGCTCGGGCAGTGGTTTCCTATCCCCCCCCCAAAAAAAATCTGTTGAGCTTTGTTATCATCCATTAGTTTGAGCTCCGCAGCCAACCTTGCGTTCGGCTCAACCCCCATTTTGTCGGGACGATCTTCATAATCTTTCTCTTTTTCAGCAAGTTTAGCCTTCTCTGCCTCCATTTTCTCAAATAGGCCTAAAGCTTGGGTCTTAACCTCCAACATTTTATCAAGCTCGGCCTTTACCTGAGAATAGAGAAGTAATTTGAGTTATGAAATTAAAAAGGCAGAAACTTTCTAAATATAAGAGTTCGGGTAAAATACCTTATCAGCCATAGACATAATGTACAAAATAGATCTATGGCTGTGGAGCTGGGGCTGTTATTATAGTCTCGCCAACTGGCATCTCGACTAAGTATTGCATTTCCCTCTCATTCCAGCTCCTAGTAAGGAGAGTAGTTGATTCTCTTAAAGTGGAAGGGAGGGCTGTTGTGGACTCCCTTGAGGGGGAAAGAGCTCAGAGAAAGTCAATGAGGATTTCAGGTCGGTGACCTACAAATTATCAATATTTGACCTCTGTAGATCTGGGCACTTGTCTTACGATCTCAAAGAGCTAGCTATAGTACTGGCTGGGATAGCTACATGCATTGATTGGACCACAACCTCGACAGGGATAATCTTCTTTTTCCCCTTTGCAGCAGCAGCTGCTGCTGCTTTCTTTGCCTTATATCCCAACATACTCGGATCTTGGTCTGAAACAAAAATATTGATGTACATCAGTACCACGTTAAAAGTAAAGATTAAATATGAGAGCATGGAAATCACTTACGAGAAAGGGGTTGGGGCCGAATTTGTAGGTAGGATTGATGCCGAGGTCGGTGGCAAAGACTGGAATAATCCTAATTGAAACAAGCTTGTGTCAGAAATCACAAACTTGCAGGATCTTTGCTTCTTGGGAAGAGCTCTGATAGTGTCGGTTTGTTTTTGTGTAGCTGAGCTCCGAACGGGCTTCTTGTAATCTGCACGGACAGATTAAGTTAGTTCGGAAGGTAAACTTAATACAATCAATATATATATATATATA
>CAIGRB010106953.1:24652-35458 GCA_903798255.1 Fraxinus quadrangulata
ATATATATATATATATATCGAAATCGATGTTCACTTACATAACGGGTGATAGAGGATATGAACAACATCCTCTCTATTTACATCGGCAGGATGAAACCGCCACTCCCCTATTACATAAAAAAAATTCCTCTTTTCATTTCTTTATTGAGGAGGGAGTATCCAACACTAATGGACCTCCCATCCTAGGCCTAACACTGGCATACCACCAGCCAGAATCCTTTATGTCCTCTTTAAAGGTAAAAAAATGAGTTAAATTGGAAAACACTCAGTTCGGGATAGCCTAATTTGTTCCATAATATTATAGTAGTGTTAAGATCCTCCAACCATTTGGACAAAGTTAGGCTGGGGCTATTTCCCATGAAGAAAGAAATTGTCGAATTATTCTGGGAAAAGGTAGTCTTAAACCGACATTAAAAATGGCCGAATTCAAAGCTACACATTCGGATGGAAGAGCACTAGCTCGGTCAGAGGTAGTTGGGATAATTAACTCTACCGAACTGGGAATACTATACTTAGCCCTTCAACTGGCAAACATATCTCCAGTAACCACTGATCTATAAAAATCCGTTCCCCAATCATGAGTATCTTCCTCATTGCCTTCCTAAGGTCTCACCTCTTACTCTTCACGATTTTGTCCCATATCCCTAGAAGTATCTAATTTTTTTGGGTAGAATGAGATAATGGGGATTGGCGTTAAAACCTCTTGACAGTCCGAGTTAGTAGAGGACGAGCTAAACGAAGGAGAAGACGAAGAACGTATTATTTCCTCATGTTGGTTACCCCATGATTGTACCATCGATTCGTCCCAACTCATATAAAATATTGAGGTAAAATGTAACACAAAAGAAAATGAAAGGTATTCTTGTTAAGGAGAATACCTGAATATGAACGACCTCACTAAAAAAGTGAATAAGAACGTGAAGAAATTTTTTTGGAAAGTGAAAGTACAAAGAGAAAAAGTGAAAATGAAAAAATGAGGGTATAAGATTTATTTAAAGGAAGATAAAACTAACCGTAGGATTGAAATGGAGGGAAAAATAGATGGCTGGATTTAATTACTCAGGACGGCGTCGTTTTGATGAAGTTTCCAAAAGAAGAAATTAAGTATGCATGACAGCTCATTAGCGAGTTACGACATGACACATGTTCATGCCATTTATTATTGCAATGATTATGTAAAATTGAAAAACCTATCAATTGTGCTCAAGGCCAGTCTATCACCAAGGCGAGCACTAACCTGGGGAGTAACTGTTGGCATCCAACCTCCGAGGTCGATAAGTACAGTTTGGTATATGTAATAAGCCAGTGCTAATATGAGTTCGGATATGTGAGGTCAGCTCGGTTCATGTTGTTTATCGAGACATAATGATGAAAGATTTCTTACACATTATACAAACCATCAATTAACAAGTGAGATATGGAATACCTTACATCAGCGCCTACCAATTGCACCAATAATATGCTTTAAATTCCTCCCCTAAGTAACTCATTAATTGTTGAGGACCACATGTAAGATTAACTCATGATGACCTGACATGCTGAGCTCTTTAACCAATCCGAATGAGCCAACAATGTACTTTCTCAACTTGATACTGTTGTTAATAAGATGGGAAAATGAAGGATGTATGTAGATTTCTCCCTGTAAAAAGAAGGAGGGAAAGAGGAAGAAGTGGGACAACACTTTATGTTACAAACATTTCTATATTTTATATTTCAAATATCTCATTCAAAAAGAGAAGGAAATAATTGTATTTAACTCTTGTATCTATGACTTACTATCAATCAAGTTCTTATTTACATCCTAAGTTGACTTGATTTTTGTTCATACAACTTTTGACGTCAACAACTATTATGTTTTTGGAAAGCCATTGTGAAGCCATTAGAGTGATCTTCTTTTGTTTCCTTGGTGATTCATCTTTTTTCTTCACGATGGATTGTTGAGTAGGCTTCCTCTAGGCTTGGTAAAGGAAAAATGGCCAAAACACGATCGCTAACTTGATCCAAGTGGTGATCAGGACTTACGAGAAACATGTAAACCAAATCTTTGGAAGTACGCTTTCCCAATTTTTCAATATCAACTAGAACACTTTATATTATTAAGCTTTTGATAATCGAGTCCTATGAAGATTGAGTCCAACTCATTGTAGTATTCTGTTAGAGGTCTTTGATCATCCTAACATGACTTCTTCATTGACCCTATGCATGAGAAGAGTCAGAAACTGAAAAAAAACGCGTAGTTAACTAACTAAATTTGACCTTACGTGCGGAATTAATCTATTAAAAGCAACAAGTCACTTTTTAATAGTTTCTAGATGATTAAGCATACAATTTAATTATCCTATATTTGAATACCACGGTTTGTAATATGGAAAGTAATAAATAATGAACATCGATATGATGACGGAGAAACCTAACTGGGAAAAACTCTGGGACCTAGCTAGTTACCTCCATTATAGACAATGTGGGTTACAGTTCAATTCCAAACTAGTTCTAGTAGCTGTTGTAAATCCTGCAACTCCAAGATCTGTTGCTCATTCCAGCCTTGCGATCTGCTACCGTAGATACTGTCTAGCCAACCTGCTAGATCTCCCGATCTACCTCCTATAGCTTCCAAGTTCTGCTATACTTACAGACTCACAATCTTCTACCAAGATATGTTGCAGCAATCTTACGTTTTTCTGCACACAGACATTCCAAGTGGATATCCAGGAATCACCTATTCCTATTTTTTTCCTGTGCTTGTAGTCCAACATCTCTCAACTTCCAGAAACTTTTGAAATCCAATGGAGAAAGTACCTTCTTATGACCAATAAGAAGTAGGTGGTATTTTGGTTTAAGGAATTGATGTTTTTCCCAACAGGTGGTTGAATGATCTCAAGAATAAAAATATAAAATCAATGTAAGAATATCTTGGATCTTCAAATGATGATAAGAAGAAGTAATATAATGAACAACTACACAAAATTCGTCCAACGGCTTGGGTATTTATAGGAGGGGGAATTAAGTTGAATGGGCCGAAAAAATCTGTTTAAAATCGCGAATTAGGGTTTTTCGAAAAATCCTGTCACTCGAGCGAAACCTCGACGATAGGCAAGCGACGGCCTCTCGCTCAAGCGAGAGTCGGGTGACAAGCGAGCGATAGCCATTCTGTTTTGGTTGCTCGATCAATGTCCAGGCGATATGCCAGCGATAATGCAGCCCTGTGTTTCTCCTATTTCCATGCTTGAACCCTAGACCTCATAACCCAATTTATACAAATTGTACCCTAGGTCCTTGACTTTTACAACATATTATACATTAGTCATTTTGTCCGCAAAATCGCCAATACTAAAAACCTAACAAACTCCCCCTTTAGCATTCTGTGACAAAACTATACAATAAGTCAATGATAACTAAAATAAAATCTAAACTATCAAGTTCTTCTACTTCTTGCATTCATTAGTATACATGTTTCCTAAAATCAAAAACTTAATACCCAGTATAAAAGCACGTGATACAGGAAATCAAAAACTTATGAACACAAATAGGCATGCTAGTTTGAGACGTGATATTAATGTCAATCAAAATATCAACCAAAACATTAACATCACAAAACATCAAAAACTCAAACAACTATACATATGATATGCAATGCTGATGCAATGTACATTTTCCCCCTTATTGCGAACTCTCAATATTTATATTTAGTAGGCAAAATATATCTATGTCTCTCTCCAACGACCCCTAAACATAAAATACAAATATCAATTTTTCATTAAATTCTCCATTTTTGTATATTCTTTCTCCCCATTTTTGTCACAAATGACGAAGGGATAAAAAAAACTTGTAATATTAATATATATAATAATTCAAAAATACAGTCATTAGTATACATAAGTATAATCAATGTACAATAAACTTTTCTACATACCCAGTTCAAGTTAACATGGAGTAAATTATATAAGTGACCCATGTGTGTAAAGTGTCACTAATCATTTATAAATAAGATTCCAAACTTTAATTTTGTAAGAAATGACATGCTAAATATCACTATCAATAAGTATATTCCTCTACTTATGAAAGTCAAACCATTTACTGTGCGTTAGGACCTTTAAATAAAATTTCATTGTATATTGAATTTTTCTTAAACATCACTGACAATAAGTATTTTCCTCTACTAATGAAAGTCATACCATTTACAGTGCAGAAGGACCTTTAAATAAATATTCATTGTATATTGAATTTTTCTTTTCTCCCCCTAACTTATTACATATATTTTTCAGAATGTTGAAGCTCATAATTATTTTTCAAATCTTAAGTCCAGACTTCTCTCCATTAAGCGACTAATATGACCAATGTAGCGAGCTTTAGGCCGATTAACCCAAGTTAGTTGACCAAAAGTACCAGGTTATGAGAAATCCCCGCAGGCTTAATCGCTCGAGTCAAATAGGTTCCGAAAAAAATATAAGATATTGAACTTTTTATTACCGGGGATAACCTTGATCTTAGGTCTAATAAATATGGTCAATTCATGTTCAAAGTCAACCTACTAACATGTGACTGCCATCCCAAATCTCATACACGTGATTAAGTCTCATTACAATACGATAGTGTGTGCAGTACAGATGGTACATTAAGATGTCGATACTAATTACTCCATATCAACCCAATCAAATAATCGAAAATATGCCACAACTTATCAATTATGTCAATACATGATCACAACATGCAAATTTAAGAATGTCATATATGCTGTAAAAAATTTCCATCCTTTTTTTAAAATTTTTAAAATTTCCTTTTTTTTTTTGTTTTTATTTTAAAACATGAATGCACCAAGTACAAGAAAAATAAAATGGCAAACACAATAAAAAATAAAACATATGCATTATTAGTGCCATCAAAGTATGGTGAGACAGACAATGAACTCCTCATTTAGATAAATTAAGGTCAGAAATCAAAATAAGTCTCTCATACCAATTGAAAAAATGTGTAGTTAACTAACTAAATTTGACCTTACGTGCTGCATTAATCTATTAAAAGTAACAAATCACTTTTTAATAGTTTCTAAATGATTAAGCATACAATTCAATTATACTATATTTGAATATCACAGTTTGTAATATGGAAAACAATAAATAATGAACACCGATATGATGACGGAGAAACCCAACTGAAAAAAACTCTGGAATCAAGCCAGTTACCTCCACTATAGACAATGTGGGTTACGGTTCAATTTCAAACTAGTTCCACTAGTTGTTGCAAACTCTGCAACTCCAAGATCTGCTGCTAATTCCAGCCTTGCGATTTGTTACCGTAGATACTGTCTAGCCAACTTGCTAGATCTCCCGATCTACCTCCTATAGCTTCCAAGTTCTGCTATACTTACAGACTCACAATCTTCTACCAAGATATCCTGTAGCAGTCTCACATTCTTCTGCACGCTTCTCTTCCAAGTGGATACCAAGGAATTACCTATTCCTGTTCTTTTTCCTGTACTTGTAGTCCAACCTCCAGAAACTTTTGAAGTCAAACTGAGAAAGTACCTTCTTATGACCAATAAGAAGTATGTGGTGTTTTTGTTTAAGAAATTGATATTTTTCTCAACAGGTGGTTGATTGATCTCAAGAATAAAAATATAGAATCAATTTAAGAATATATTGGATATTCAAATGATGATAGGAAGAAGTAATATAATGAACAACCACACAAAATTCGTCGAATGACTTGAGTATTTATAAGAGGGGGAATTAAGTTGAATGGGTTGGAAAAATCTGTTTAAAATAACAAATTAGGGTTTTTTGAAACAACCTATCGCTTGAGAAAAACCTCGACGACGGCGAGTGATGGCCTCTCGCTGGAGCGAGAGCCGGGCGACAAGCGAGCGATAGCCATTTTGTTTTGGTTGTTCGAGCAGTGTCCAGGCGATAGGCCAGCGATAATGAGATGCCGTGTTTCTCCTCTTTCCATGCTTGAACCCTAGACCTCATAACCCAATTTATACAAATTGTACCCTAAGTCCTTGACTTTTACAACATGTTACATGTTAGTCCTTTTGTCCACTGAATCGCCAATACTAAATACCTAACAGAAATGTCGAAATAGCTCCTCTTGACTACATCCCAAACCTCCTTAGCTATTCCACATTGCATAAAGTGTGATATTAGCTTATCCACCTTGGAATTGATGAGTCAAGACTTGACTAGGGCATCTCCAGTCTCCCAATCATCATAACTTGGATCATCCTTTGCTGAGGCCATTTTTCTTCATGGATGCAGCCCTTCTTCCTTCTGTCAGCGATGAGCATCTCCAAAATTTGAGACCAGCTTATCCATCATGGAATTGATGAGCCAAGACTTGACTAGGGCATCTTCAGCCTCCCAATCACCATAGGTTGGATCATCCTCTATTGGGCCATTTTCCTTCCTGTAATGCAGCCCTTCTTTCTTTTGTCAGCAATGTGCAACTCCAGAATTTGAGACCAAACCCGGTATTTAGTCCCATCCAATTTAATCGTTATTGGAGAGAAAGTTTTATGGGTGGTTACAGGTTACAGTAGAAGGCGATCGAGAAGAGGTACTAATATCGGAATTCTGAGACATGGTAGCTAGGATTACGGAAGGCTGATGATAGCTAAGGTTGGGTTTTCGACCAAAAGAACGAACAGGGCAACAACGAAACTTTTCCCTGTAAGCTCTAATACCAAATAGAGAAGAGATAGTTTGGCTGAATTAATAATTTCATTTATATCAAAGGTATTTATACAAGAGTTACAATCCTGATTTAAGATAGTCATCTCTACATTAAGGAAACAGAATATACAATAATTAATCCCATAAGTCATGGATAATCAATGCAGAATACATGTAGAATAAGCACTCATATTTTTATTGAGTATAGTATTCTACAAATAGAAAGAATAATAATTGTAATGTTAAGAAGATTGAACTGTGAATCATCCTTATATAGAGAAAGAGAAGGGACTGCACACTACTTGAACTACATAAATGTTCAAGAAATCATAAACTAGTTGTTGAAAGAATCACTGACAGAAGTTGCATATCGACGTGAATATAAGATCAAAGTTCTTATTCTATTGTGGAACAATCTGAGTTCAATTGTAAGAGTGCTGAAAGATCAAGCTTATGTGATTGGTTCCAATGCTCAACAACTCAAAAATGTTAACATTAGGGAAGTTATTAGTTGCTTTTGATATTTGTCGTTTTTTATTTCATAATTAGATTTCTTAGTCGTGTTCAAAAATTATTGTAATATCAAAAAAATTGAGACAGTTGTATCTTCTATAGTAAATTATTTACCCCTGACGTGAATGTCCGTAGATTTCCTTAGGATTTACAACGTTTTATTACGCATTTACTAAATAACAATTCACGTCTTATATATTACATATTTACATTATATAACGTTTGTATACTATATTTGTAGTTATTGATTTTTTGTTAAATTTTTTCTTTAAATAATGGTTATTTTTACATAAGATTTATGAAATTTACTAACTTCGTTTCCTAAACTTTAACATCACATCAATAAAAAATAATTTTAGTAAGTTAATTAAACATTGAGAAATTTAGAAAACGTATCATTTGATTCTTCCAACATTGTAAAAGCAATAAAAAAAAAATACTTAATTGCTATATTCTAGTTAACAAAATTTAATCAATGGACAAAAATGAAAAAATAAATTAAATCACATATTTTTTTTATATATATAATTAGATGTTATTTTGTAGCTAAAAATCAATTTCTTATTTGTTTTAAGTTGGGTTAAGTTTGCAACTTAAAAATTGTAAGAATGCATGCGTAGTTTTATTATCAACTATAAATATAAACAATACAATATATAATTTTGTATAAAAATGAAAATGGAATTTCATTATATGATGAAGTGAGAAGACTCGACTAAATGTTAGTTTATGGATGGATAAATCTTAGAACAAATTAATTTTTTAAATTAAAATAAAATAGTAACTGTTTTTTGTAGAACAAAAAAAAAAAAAGTTCAAAAAATTGGTATGTTAAGTGTTGCACAATATAATACAAAGGGTGTGATTTGTTATTTTCAACTACGACTATTTTGGTCTATTTAACTATTTCTAATGGTGGATTTGTAATTTTTTTAGCTAAAGTTATTTTGGTTAGCATACTGTAAAATGTAAAGTATAAATTTAGAAAATATTGCAGGTATAATGTAAATACAGCCTAAAATAGAGGTGTATATTGTAAATTTCTCAAACAATTATAACCTTTAAAGAACTTGGTGCTGAAAAGTGAAGAAACATTTGGTACAAAACCTAGTTGAGAGAAAAATAAAAGGATGAATGGAATTGTTCAGGAGAAATCTCACATCAAATAATATAAAAATAGTGTACAAAATTTAAGATGAACTTCAAGTTTTAATAGGAACCTTGATTGACTAATTAAGAAAATTAAAAATCTTGTCTGACTCGAAAATTATGTTTCACATCTCTCTGTCTGTGGTGCACAAATTTTTTTTGTTAATTATTACTTGTGAAGTACCTGTGGCGTGTTATAAAAATCGTGCTTTAGTTGAAGCCCATTTAAGCATGTCTGGAAAATGATTTTCTACATTATATTTCATCAATATTTTTCGTAGGATCTACAACTTATAAATTTAAATTTTAGTTTATTATTCGTTTGATGAAATTCATAAATCATTTATAAATTGTCAAACTTTATTTTTAGCTTCACATTTAGTGGATGCACAAGTATTGTTAACTTATTCGTTACTTATTTCTATTTATTTATAAATTAAATCATTTAGGATTGCTTCCCAATGTGTTTGAATCAAATTGGCATTCCCTAGATTATTTTTAGGAAAAATTACAGGAAACCCTACTTTTCAAGATTTATATTCAAAAATCAGGTGGGAAGTTTAATCTTTCAAAAATCAGATGTTTTAATTAATATATTATTAAATAAATATATTATTAAATTCAATTAATTTAGAAATCAACCCTACCTCCTTCCACTCACCTCATTTCTCCCCAAACTCGTTCTCTTTCTACCTCTCCTCTCTCTCTCTCTCGCTGCTCTTCTCTCCATTCTCTCTCAGCACCGTTCCCTAAACCGAAACCACCGTTGCTGCCTCACCGCTATAGCTATCATCTCTCTCGTCGTCGTCACAACGATTGAAGTAGCGATTGAAATGGTATATCTGCAGCGACATTTGAAGCGGCACCGTTGTCGAAGAACCCCAAGGTCTGCCTCTGTTTTACGGTATTCCCTCTTTCTCTCGTGCTTCTCTCTTGTCATGGTTTTTGTGGCTGTTCTGACGATTGGTGTGAATCTGTGGTGGTACGGTGGTGTCGCAGTGGCATCGTAGTGATGATGCTAGTGTGAATCTGCGGTGGTGTCACGAGGGTTTTTTTTTTGTGGCGGTGGTATCACGGTAGGAAAAAATATATGATGGTGCGGTGGTGTCGCGGTAATGATGCTAGTGTGAATCTGTGGTGGTTCGGTGGGGTCGTATGGTTTTTTTTTGTGGCAGTGGTGTCACAGTGGGATGAAATATGTGATGGTGTCGTGGTGGTATGTTGTTGTGCGATGGTGGTGGATCTGTGAGAATGGTGGTGTTGATGTGGCGGTCTAGTGTGTTAGTAGTGGGCATCCAGGTTGCTGTGATGTTCGGCCCGATTGTGGTGTAGTAGTGGTGTTGGTGGTTGTTCAGTGGTGGTTGGATGAGATAGTCGTGCAGGTGATTGTTGGCGGCGATGGCATTGGTGTTGCGTTTCTATTAATGGTGAAGGTAGTTGTTGGCGGCGAAGGTGGCGGCGGCGGTGGCGAAGTGTTGGGGTTATAATTAGGTACCTAAAACATGGCAAAAGTAACAGTTGATGAGAAAATTCTAAGTTACAACGATATTGTTCTTAGGGGATCAGATCTTGACATTCTATTTCTCAACAATGTAACATGAAAATTCTTGTTTTTGTATCTCAAGATTTTATGAAGTGCAGATTTTGATCTAAAATGACCCTACTCTTTTTCAAGAATATTTGTCTTCTAATTATGGTAATTTGAGAATGTAATATAGTGCATTTTCCAACATTTGTGTTAATTGTGACCGATTGTGACTGGTTATGACCATTTCTGTGTTAATTGTGACCGATTATGACTCGTTGTGACCAATTTTGTTTTAATTGTGACCGATTGTGATTTGATCATATATGGTCACAATTAAAATTCAATTGATCACGGACAGTCACACTGAACACAAATTTGATCATAATTAGTCACATTAAATACAAATTTGATCACAAGTAGTCACAGATGACACGTGTCAGCGGCTTGATTATATGAAGTGACTTGAAAATTTTTCGATAATTTTTTTAATAGGTGGAGGCAGGGGTGGGGGTAGGTGGATCCATGGCGTGGGGGATGTGATTTTCAATTTTTAATTTTCTAGAAATCTTTCAGTCCCCGGAACGGCCGCCGGAACAGTCGTCGAAGCGATTGCCGAAACAGTCGTCGAAATGGCGCCGGAACAGTCATCGGAACTATCGTTGAAACAATCATCGGAGCGTTGTCGGAGCTCCGCCGGAACAATCGTCGGAGCTCCGCCGGAGTGATCGCCGGAGCTGATAGCCGTTTTTGGTGGAGAGGTGGAAGGAAGGTGGTGTAGTGGAGTGATAGGATGTGGTAGGTGAGGTGACATGGGTAGAAATAATTAATGTATATTATATTATATTTTAATATTTAATAA
Organism: Fraxinus quadrangulata; assembly: GCA_903798255.1. Classification (NCBI taxonomy): domain Eukaryota; kingdom Viridiplantae; phylum Streptophyta; class Magnoliopsida; order Lamiales; family Oleaceae; genus Fraxinus; species Fraxinus quadrangulata. The sequence continues at coordinate 35,370 of CAIGRB010106953.1, forward strand.
ATTTATTTACCACCTGATTTTAAAATATTTTAATGAGTTTGTTATTTATGAAATGTGATCTTCAAAAGTAGGAGTTATGTATTGTTCCC
>CAIGRB010106953.1:35523-40523 GCA_903798255.1 Fraxinus quadrangulata
CCCCCCCCCCCCCCCCAACTTACGTGGATATTTATAATTGGAAAAAATTTCTACGTTTGCAGTGTAAAATAAAAGTAAATTGGAAAAAGGGTTTAAAAGTAATTTCAGTATTATCTAAAACAATTGTTAATAGGATAGTTATATACCACCACATACCACAATTTTAATTAATTTTTTGTTTACTTAAATGACCCTAAGTAGAATTACCTAATTACCCACAATTTTATATAATTTCAAACATAAAAATATTTTATGAATACATCACAATCACCATCTTTTATCCATGAATCATCTCCCAAGATCAACTAATGAGAACAGTAATACGTCAGAAATTTGCGAAAGATATAATCTTCAACAACTTGGAGTCAGAATTCACCATTTACTGTGCGAAAACCCAAATCTTAAACATGATCGAGTAATCAATTTCCAATATAATGCAAACCTCAATTGCCTATGGCCATATACCCTAGTCAACTCCAATAAATAGACAATTGAAGACACGCCAATTCCACTTAGTAAAAATGAATATAAGAAAAACCCAGATAATCAAAACACTTTTTACATAAAAAGCCACGATCAAAATCGCTCAATTTACTAGTAAACAACATAAACTTAATGATTTAGCCAAAATTACAAAATTCTAATAACAGTTATAGATGACAAAACTTGATGTTTCTATACATATTTTATAGTGTTTATGCATAACCCAAAAAGCGAAGGCCAACATATCATCAAATGCCCAAAGAATAGACTATAGACATGAATAACAAATCTGGAGGTTGCAGCCAATCTCTTATGCGCACATAGTAAAAGAAAATGACGCTGCATTCAACTCTTGAACATACTATTGAGGCATTGGGTGGGAGAAATGAAGCTACAATTGTTTATCGAGCAGACTTTTGAGCCACTAGGTGGGAGAAAAATGTGTGGAGAAAAAGAGAGAAATGAGGGGTAATATTGGGTTGCAAGTCTTGGTAAACCACACAATATTGTAATGTTTTTTAAAATTTTTTTATTAGATTATGATTATGATTATAATTGTAATTTTGTTGTTGTGTATTTATTAAAAACATGTTTTAATTGTTGTATAGAAATAATGTGGTACACCAAGTAAATTTTGTGGTGGTACTATAATTGCTCTTATTAATATTTAGATGATTAGCAATTATAATGAACTAAAATAATTTTTTAACAGTTGTTCTACATGTAAATAAAGATTTATATACATATGATGTTGTTAGAATCTCTTCAACCAGATTAAAAAAAAATTCTCCACTTTCTTTTTGACACGTCATCTGTATGCAAATTATTATATAACTTCATTATTTATAAGTAATATTATTTAATTTCCAATAAATTATTTTTATATAAACACAATATAATGTGAATTAATATATCATATTGATTATTAAATTTAACAATTCAATGACAACACCCGTCCCGTATAATTCAAGTGGACTTGAGACGTGATGTGTCATGTCTACTAATTTGTCTAATGAACTGATTCTTCCACCTTGCTAAGACCTCTTTAAAATCCTCTATTCCAAGAGCAATGTAAGATTGAGTTAACACAGACCATACAAATTTTGCCCCCACAACCAATGACCTCCTTATAAAATGAGCATTGCATTTTGAAAACAAAATCATAATGGATAAATTTTATTAGAGTCAACTATACTTCACTTTATGGTCAATCAAGTAACTGTATTTCAATCTTATTCATTCATCACATTTAAATTTTATGTCATGGATAGCTCCATTCAATTTCATCACGTTTATTAGTTCAACGGAAGTTGTACTTATTCTATATCAGCAACTAATGATTATGTGTGATAATCATTATTTATTGACTATCACATTATTTATTTACATAACTGAAATTATATGAAGTTACCTTAATTATAATTAAATTAAAGCTTAATTACCGCTTGCAATTTACCATGTTGAAGACATTTTGAAGTGTAGTTACTCAATTGAAAAGAATTAAATTACATTTACTTGATTGACATTATAGTGATGATATAGTTACCATAAAAGAAATTTACCCAAATCAGAATACATGTAACACAAACCTAATGATTCTATGACCATGCTCTAAGGGTATCTCCAATGGTTTGCACCAATTCGGTGTAAAAGTTACACCAAATTGGTAAAATTATTCACCCCAATTTGAGACCTCTTCGATGGTTACATTAAATTTTACACCAAATGATTAGTATTTTCTTTATTTCGTATTATTTATTTAAGAAATTATATATAATGAAATAGGTCAAGGATCTCAAAGTACCTCTAGTTCTTTCGGTATGTTGATGGTCTTAGAGGATCTAGAAATGATCTTCCAAAGTACTAAATTATTTTTTAGTTTAATGTTATATTGTAATTTTTTTTTTTTTTAGATATTTGCATTTCTCTAGTGCATTCTAATTTTGAATTATCAAATTTGTAACTTTTGAGTTTTAATGGGTAATTTTAATTTATTGTATTCGATACTTATTATTTATTACTTGATTCGAATTTACAAATAAATTTGAACTAAAAATAATAATCAAATTAAAATAAATATTAGTAAAGTTTAATCATTAAATATTAAAGGATGGAAAAAGGATATAGAAGGAATTACAATATGATGTAGTATAAATTGAAGGGCAAAATGAAAATGATGAAAAACTTCAAAAATTGCACCAAATGAATTGTGCTACACCAAATTGGTGTATCGTTGACATAGATTTTTACACCAAATTGGTGTACCATTGAAGATGCCCTAATAGTTATATGCAAAATAAACAGTTCTGTAATGATTTGTTGAAAGCAGAGCAAGGGAATTAAAAAATTAGATAAATTTTGTGTATGTTAAATTCTTTTTTTCTTCTTATGAAAATGAGCTTTTGGTTCGTAATATTAACAAACATAATTTTAATAAACTCTGAAGGAAATAGAATTCTACTATTTCATTACGTAAAAAGCATATGAATAATATTTGGGGGTGGTTATATTGATACCATAATTTTTATTTGTTATACTGCATTTTAATTGTAGTTATGCTCCTCAATCTTTGTTGATTATATTCCTTCGAATTATTATCTTCAACATTTCATTAATTAGTACGCCTCGTCTTTAATGATGATTTATATCAAAATGTTTTATTTTCATGCTTTGAAATGAGGGAAAAATATTTTTCTCTATTTATTTTTTAATATTTAAAAATATGGAGGAAAAATAAGTTGTTTTACGTCATTTCAACGAACTTTTATACATAAAATTGTTATCAAATATAAAATGTATTAACTAATGAAAAGTTTGAGAATAAGAATGACATGAAAAATAGTTAGAGACATAAGTGTTATAATGGGCAAAAATTAAGAATATTAAGTACAATTAAAATATGGTGCAATAAATATAAACTATGATGCGAATATAATTATTCTAATATTTGTAAATAACCATTTTTACAATCATCTACTTATATTTACTTCTTATCGAAACTCACGCGGCTAGTCCTATTTACCTTTTAGAAAAAATACAACATACACCATCTACATATCATGGGATTAGACTTACATATCATATCTTGGTGAATATGTGACCGAATTTCGACATTGGTTTGTGTTTTGGTTGAAAAATGAGCTAAAGAAGGATCAAAGTTGGCAATTGAAAGTTTGGAGTAGTAGCAGGGCACTCAAATAGGGCACTAGAAACAACTTTTGGGATCGAAACTCACCCCCTAAGCCCCATTGGCTATGTCGGGATGCCACTTGCTGGCGCCATGCTATCGCTCAAGCAACAGCCTTATTTGGAAAGTTTTGTTTTGTTCCTTCCATCTAAAATATATTCTTTTGGATTCTATATAAGCTCCACAAGTTGTATGACTTTCATACCACTTTGTATGAGTTTTAGAGAGTTAAACAATATTGTAAATATAATATTCTTTTTATATTTCTCTATATTAATAAATTCTCAATTTCCCTGCCATTTGTTATTGTGTTTTTCTAATGTTGTGATTGCTACATCAGATTGTGTCATATAATCTCGTCCTTATTTCCTAACAAGTGGTATCAGAGTTTAAAGTTTGATTTGTTCGAGGTCTTGTTCTTGCGATGACAATCATGAAGTATGATATTCTGCTTTTGAATCGCAGCACCAAATATTTTTTATGGTAGGTGAAGATGCGAGTAGTGCACGCTCAAATGGATTTGAATGATACTTTGTTGAAATTTGACAAGATACCCTCAAATTGGTTGATGGAGGAGAAACAATGTAAGGATCGAAAAATCCTATCACAAATTTATCTTTATCTTTCGAATCATATTCTTCAAGACGTTTTAAAGGAAAAAACTGCAACCACATTATGGTTAAAGTTGGAGCAATTATGCTTGATGAAGAATCTAACCAACAAATTGCATTTGTAGCAGCATTTGTATTCTTGTCATATAACAGAAGGCACATCTTAATCACCTTATTGCCTCTAAGGAAATTGTCCCTGATTTGAAAATATTGGAGGTTAGGTATGATAAAGATGATTTGGGTTTGATTTTATTGTGTTTGTTGCTCGCTCATATATATCGTTTAGAGACACGATATTATATAGTCATGATATTATCACTGTTGAAGAAGAATGTGATGCTTTATTTTCAAATGAGAAGATGAAGCATTTTGTTGGATCTGAAGCTCACGTAGAAGGCATTGTTGTTCATGGTGGTTATGAGATGGATAGTTCGAAGTCTATCTTTAGTAATAAATTTTGTAACTATTGTAAGAAAAAGGGGTACATAAAGAATGATTGCTATCAATTGCAGAATAGAGAAATATTGGCAGCAAATCATAAGGGAAAGCAACCAGAAACTTTAGATGAAGCTAACATTGCAAAAAATTGCTTTAGTGATGGAGAGATTTTGGCTATTTCTGACAAAGACTTCAAACCTGACAAATATTTGATTTTTGGTACAGCTTGTACTTTTCATACGTGTCTCAATCGATATTTGTTTTCAACATATGAACCTTTA
>CAIGRB010106953.1:45523-52060 GCA_903798255.1 Fraxinus quadrangulata
CCAAATGAAGCAAACAAGTATGTAAATTGAGGAAATCCTCATACGATTTGAAGCCATCTCTGAGAGCATGGTTTGGAAGGTTCACCAAATTTATGAAGTCTATTGCATACAAGCAAAACAACTCAGATCATACTTTCTTCTTGAAATCTAACAAGGAATCACAACTCTATTGTGTAAGTTGATGATATGATAGTAACTGGGAATGATCCCGAAGAGAAGAAAGCATTGCAGAGTTATCTTGCTCGAGAGTTTGAAATGAAAGATCTCGGCTACTTAAAATGTATGCTTAGTATTGAAGTGTCAAGATCGAATGAAGGAATTTTTTTGTCTCAACAAAAATATGCTTTGGATTTGTTGAAGGAAACTAGTATGATAGCATGTAATCCAATCAGTACTCCCATGAAAAAAAATCTGAAGCTGGGTACACATCGAGATCAAGTCCATGCTAACAAATAACGTTATCAGTTGGGAAGTTAATGTATCTTGCACATACTAGACCTGATTTAGCTTATGTACTAAGTGTGGTTAGTCAGTTTATGCACTCTCCAAGTGAAGAACATATGAATGTCGTCACCCATATCTTGCGCTAGTTAAAATCATCACCAAGAAAAAGAATTTTGTTTAAAAAGGAAGGCAACATGGAAATTGAACGTTATACCAATGCTGATTGGGCTGGGTCAATAGAGGATTGAAGATCTACATTTGGATAGTTTACATTTGTAGGTGGAAATTTGGTCACTTGGAAAAGTAAAAAAAAAAAAAAAGAAATGGTGGCTAGATCGTCGACTGAAGCCGAATACAGGGGAATGGCTAAGGCAATATGTGAATTATTATGGATTAAGAATCTGATGCAAGAGCTACACATTGAGTAGACAAGTCCTATGAAATTATAATGTGCTAGCAAGGAATCATGTAATATTTCCCACAACCCAGTCCAACATGATAGAACTAAACACGTTGAGGTTGATATGCACTTTATCAAGGAAAAGCTGGAAGCAAGAATTATTGAAGCCCCTTATGTTCGATCTCAAGATCAGCTTGCCGATGTGCTCACCAAGGCAGTGTCTAACCATGCTTTTAACAACTGTCTCGACACGTTGGGCATGAGTGATATTTATGCACCAACTTGAGGGGGAGTGTCGACATCTCTTGAGTGATTCCTTCCAAGCTGGTGTACGATCTGTTAATGCTCCAAGATTACTTCCTTCTTTATTTTTTTCCTTATTGTTACTTGTACAGAATATACTAGAATCTCTGTAATTATTTAGGTAGTTTATTCTTCCCTAGATTAGTCTATTACGATCCATAACTTAAGGATCTTACCATGTATAGTGGCCATTTATGCCAACGTTGAGAAGAGCAATTTATGTTTTTTTTTTAAAACCTTATTTCTGTCTAATTGACAATACATTTTCACCGCTTTTATGCGCAAAATCTTCTGTCCTCTTTGCTATAATCTCTACTGAATGTATTTCGGTTAACTATAATTATAAAAGTGAAACAAATATAGGAAAAAAAAACTATATGTATACAGTGCGTTGTTATATAATCAATCCAACATAATAAAAGTATAATTATTTTTGGTTTGTAATTATAAAATATATATCGACATGAAGAAAGGAGGATGATTGCCCTAAACAAAGTAATCTACAAATTAGACTATTTTGAAAAGGAAAATGTTAGTGGAATAGTGAGATAGATTGAGAGAAAAAAAACAACAAAATAGGGTTTGGCAAAGAATATGTGTAGGGATTGACAAATTTTTTTGATGTTTTTTTATGGACAAAAAGGTTTGCTTTTTAGCCACATTTTCGGCTTTTTTCTTGTTTTAGCAAGGGATAGAGAAATGTGGACAAAGGAGCATGCACCATTGGGGACTCCCTAAACTGGGGCGGTTGCGAATCATATGCCAGTCATCCCACGCCTAAAATTCTATTGTATTCAAGGGATTTTGGGTCTCCCTCCTCTTCCACTCCTTAAAAGATATATCAAATGATATGGCTTTTTCATCATCGAGTTAGGACTAATTTATCAACCTTTTAATGAATACATACACATGTATATATGTACACACATTATGTTCGTGATTTGTGTGTAGTTCATCCACGCTCATGATATTAGAATATTGAATTATGAACGAAAAATAATACAAAAGAAAGCCGTTTTGAAATCCTGACCAATTCTTGATTGGCGTGAAAACATTACCATTCGAAATCTTGTTTGGAAGGTGGTAGAACGTAGAGATGAAAAAAAGTTGAAACGTTATTTTTTGTATTGTTTAATTCTACGTACTTGCGTTCCACATTCTATGTATATTAATTATAATATCCTTGGCAATAACATATGTTAATTAATTTTAAAGCAACGAATGATAGTGCAACATCATAACAAATAAAGCATTTTTTTATGATTGAGTTTTGAAAAGGGTTTAGTGATACGTATTTAATCATTAATTAAATTCTCCCAATTTTCTTGTTTAAAGGACTTAAGCGAACGAGTATGTGACGCAACGCTAACGTAGGAGAGTCCAAGTATGACTTGGGTATCACATGCACTATTTCAAATTATCTTTAATCTCACTTAAAACAATATATATGAACAAAAAACAAGCCCAAATCAGTATGAATTGGCGTTATTTTTCTATATTTGGGACCCAAATATCAAATCATGAACGAGGATTGAAGTGAAAGAAATGAATGATCAAGTGCTAGAGATTGCGATGTTCTTGACTATGGGGCACTAAAAACATTAACATTTTATCTATGTAGGGACGGAGATAGGGGCAGCTTTGTAATGTTCAGACACATCTATTTTTTTTTTATAGGTAAACAATTTTTATGAATTTTTTTCTTCTATATATTAGTCGATTGCAAATAAATAAATATAAATAAAATAAAACGTGTTCCTTGACTTCGCCTCTGGTCTATAATACACACTGCATTGACTTGTTTGGGATTGATTTTCAAAAATCTAGAATAGTATTTAAAAATATTATTCTTAATTTTTTTTTTTATTTTTGCACTACTATTCATTTAGCATTAGCACATGTTAATTATTTCAAATCAACCTTCAAAGCAATTTTTTGATTGATTTTCCAAAGTGGTTTAGTGATTTGTAAGTTTATATAAAATTCTCCCACTTTTCTTGCTTAAATGACCTAAGCAAACAAGTATATGATGAAATGCTAACGTAGGTGCCAATATAAATTATATTTTTATTTTTTTCAAATAAATTTTCTTTTCACATTTTAACTTTAGCCCGTTGGGGCTCCATTTTTACAAAAATACATTTTTTTCTTAATTCATTTTCAACCACATATTCTTCCATAAAATAATGTTACAAGTAAACTCATTTTTTTTTATCTTTCAACCACATCAAAGAGGTCCACATAATTTCAAGTACGCGGTTTAAAATTCATAATTGAGTGGAGTTTGTTAGGGTCACTGACGGACCAAAACTGTGGAATAATAGATTACATTTTGAGTCCAAATGTAACTTTACTGGCTTGCCACCATATGCCCTAAGAGACCCACATAGACAGACATAACATTATTCTGCCTATAAGTCTTCCCATTATAAGCTTATCGCTTTCATTCAATAATGATGATTTCTAATTGCAATGCACGGCCCTTTTCAGTTTTATATTAATCTTATCCTCTGCTAATGTTTCTACAATGTTCTTTATTCTTGGGGCATTATAATATGTAGGGCATAAATTGCTTCGAGAGCGCGTAAAATGATCTACTAAGTATCGAATTTAACTTATTCTAAGTATCAACGACATAACACATCAATCCATTTGATAGTGAATTAATCTGTCATATCGTAAGTACTTAATATAAGTCATCTCTCTCTCTCTCTCTCTATATATATATAAATATACATTTTTTTTTTTTTAAATCATAATTATAATTTTCCCTTTATCACTTATATTTTGCTTATTTGATTCAATCATATTTTTTAACATATGGGGCGGCTCTCTTTTTGCTCTTTTTGAGTTTGGAATATCTCCAATAGACTTTTTAAACATGAAATACTCTCTATTTTAAAGAGTCAACATTTAAAGTCATACTCCAAGAAATTCTTTAAATTAACATTTTAATTTAGAGAGTGGAATCCATTCTCTATAATTAAATGCATATAAAGTGTTTTAAAATGGAAAACAATAAAATAATTTAAAGAAAAGTTAATTAAAATAAAAGATAAACAAAAATAATAAATATTTTTTGGAAGTAGTAAAATCAAGTGTTAAATATAAAAAATTTGTTGGAGTATTTCAAAATTTTAACTCTCTAAATTTATAGATACTCTCTAAATGAAAACTCACTCTCTATAATTAAATGTATTCAAAATGTTTCAATTTTCAATGTAAAAAAATAATAAAATAATCTAAAGGAAAGTTAGTTAAAATAAAAGATAAAGAAAAATAATAAATATTTTTTTGGAGTAATAAAATTAAGTGTTAAATATAAAGAGCTTGTTGAAGTATTTTAAAATTTTAACTTTCTAAATTTATAAATATTCTCCAAATAATAGGATATACTTTTTAAAAAATAGAGGATCTCTTGAAGATATTTTTAGGATTGGATCACTTTATTGTCAACTTTGGGTTTGAATGGGATGAAGGGTTTGGTAGATAACATTGTCTTGAATTGGCATTATTCCCAAGTAGAAAAGGAAAAGCTTCTTTGTACATACATTACCTTGAATCCACAATTTCTATTGGTTTAGTGTGGATTTCACTTTTTACAACCGAGAAAATGATGACACGTCGGTGTACATGTTTGATTATCAAGAATAAAGGAAAACAAAAGGATAGAACTTTTATATTAAAGTATTTTATGCTACTACATTTTATTATCTATGTAGTTTGTGTAAATTTCACCCGGGATTCCCAAATTTCGTAAGCCCGACATCGATGTCCTCAATATTAATTATTTATTGCACACATGTCTCCAACTAATAGAAAATATTTATTTAAATGTTAAATGGTTACGTGATGCTTGATGTCGGGAAGAAGTTGAAAAAATGTGATAGATTTCATGAACATTGAGGCGTTTTTAAATGAAAGTTGAAGTCAATTTTGATTTGTTTTAAAATAAAAATGTTTATTTGGACAATTTACCCTTTTGATCCGACATCATATCAGTGTCACGTAACCATTTAACGTTCAAATATATATTTTCCATTAGTTGGGAACATGTGTGCCATAATTTTAAAATATGGAGACATCAGTATAAGATATGAATGCTACAATAATAAATTTCGTCGATTGACCGCCTCCTTGTCGTTAAAAGAAGCATCTTATAGCTCCAAGATAAGTTTTTATATAGTTTTTTGTGGAAATTATAATGGAGAACAAGCTCATTAATTCAAGTGTCGTCTTACTGTACGAAACACCATCACTGATCCTAGGAGCAGGGAAGTAGTTCTTCATAATTAAGACATGCCAATAACCAACAATAAAAATAAAAATAATAGAATTCCAAATAATAATATTTTATTCAAATTAAATTAAGAAATCTCTTCCAAAAAAATTACGCTATCAAATAAATAATTCCTTCGACTTTTCAATAATAAAAAGAGAAAACGCAATATTTTACTGGATAATTAAATAAAACTTTGTTTCAAATTTATTATGATCTACGAAGTTAGTTTTGTCAAAGCCACCCTTTAAAAAAAGGGAAAAGTGTGAAAATAAAAGGTGATTTTAGCCTACATCAGCATGACATCATGTCGGGACAATGAAGAAATTGTGGTGGATCAAAGGCTGCCAAGCACTAAGCCATTGGGAGACAGAAGCGAGCGAGCCTAAATGCAATCTGCTTATAATTTTTATTTATTTTTATCCCAAAAGAAATATTTTGTCATTCAAAACCATCGATATTTGGACAATAACACGTAGCTCAGTCTTTTCCCAAAATAAATATTTTGTCGTTCAAAACCATCGACATTTGGACAAGAACACGTAGCTCAGTCTTTTCCAGTTTTGTCTAATTTAATCTTAAGTGGCAAAATATTAATACGAGACTTCAATATTTGATTGGAATTTTATTTTTTATTTTTTTAAATTGGGATCCATGGAATTTCAAGATCAAGTCTATTTACTCATCTATTGCACAACTTGATTTGGTATATGAAAATATACCATCAAAAGAGACGCATTCTCTAAATAGTGATTACACTCGCAAAAGAAAAAAAAAACTCTATTTGCTTCATATTTTAGTCCTAAATGTAAAAACTAACTAGTTTTATTGCATCAAGAACTAAGATGTTCGATATAATTTTTAGTTTAATACCGAAAATTAGAATAAAATTATATTGAACTAAGAATTATATCGAACTAGTTTTATTATCAAGAAAAAGTAACGGTAGAAATAATATATCAAAAAAACAGATTTTGGAGAGAATAAAATTGAATGTTCATATTGAACTAAGTACCATTTGACTTTGGTAAAGTTATATGGACAAAAGCCCGTGTTAGTTTCTACCAAAGACACTTGTCTTTTGTGTATCTTTGGCTTTCATTTGGTAGGA
>CAIGRB010106953.1:62289-83345 GCA_903798255.1 Fraxinus quadrangulata
CAAACATGTTCACGTGAGATGGGGTGGAGACAAAATCATTTCTTATTACTATTTGTGAAATTTAGCGATGTAGTCTCGTCTTCATTATAATAACTAACTGCGATTTTGTGGCCGTTCACGAAAAGTCATCCAATTATTTATGAAAATTATCCTTTTTCATTTTCCTCTATTTTCAAGTGCGTAAACAAACGTGCTCCACAATATTTTGAACACTCTTTTTAAGTTCTCTCCTTATCCTACAATTTCACCATCACCCTTCCTGCCCCCGAAGTCGCGGGGAAGGGCAAGGTAAGGGTAATGTGTTGGGGGAGGTGAGGAAGTCTCGACTTGAGGGGAAAAAGTTGATGATTTCTGTTGACCTCATTTTTTGTAATGTTTATGTGTACAACAGATGTCGATTCCACTCATGTCCGCTCAAGTAAATACCAACATGTTTCGATTGGCGATCTAGACGGGAAATGATAATATTTATAGATGTGGGCAATACTCTACTACATGAGACAAAAATATTAGAACACCGACAATATGATCAAAGATGATTGCATATATAATAAATAATCACAAAAAACCTAACCAAAGTGAAAATAATCTAAATTCAAGACAATAAATATGAAATAGACAAGAGAGAAGATAGAGTATGGTTTGAAGTGTAAAGTGTTGTATTAGTTTCAAATGTTATAAGAGTTGCTTATTTATAGAGTTCTGGCCGAAGTAATAGTTATTGGATAAGAACCGCGTGGTTGTATCTCTTAGGTCGAAGTCTCACATCACTCAGTCTGATATGGATTTAGCCTCTATTTGAGCCACATTTTCATTTTCATTTTTATACTCATTTTCAACCACACGTTCTTCAATAAAATAATATTTTCCATCACATCAATAAATTTTCTTTCTTTTTCAACCACATATTCACCATTACATCACAAAAAATGCATTCTCTCCTAACAAATGTGCATCAAACACACTCTTAATATATTGACAATGGGTCAACCACCCTACTTTCTAAGTAACTATCATGATATTCATTATTACAAACGCTACATCAATCACTCCTGAACAATGCCCGCAAATCCTTTAAAAGACAGTAAGGGCTTTAGCCAAAGGGAGTCTCGGATTGGAGGTCTTCTGTGTGAAGAGTTTCGGACAGATAACTCAGGACTTCTTCTTTGACTTCCTTACTTAGACCAATTGGGGTCTTTGTTGACTTTGTCAGTTTTGACTTGTATCTACACGTAGACTATGACGTGGTGTTCATTTGGAACCTTGGTGGCGAGGCATAATAATAGTCCCCCAAGTCTATGCATGATTATTCATATAATACATGAACTTCTATTATCAAAATTTTTGTTGGGGTAGTCATTTTTAAAACACCACAACAGTCCCACAAGTCTAAATATAAATATTTATATTATAATTTGAATTTGAAAGTAGAACTTATATAATTTGCTAGAAGAACTTATTGAGGGTATCATCTGAAACTGTGTACTTTGAAGTTTCTGAATTCTTTGAAAACGTTGGGGAGCATCAGTTGAGGTTTATTAATCCAAGGTTGTTTGCTCCGAAGTGAATTTGCGCATCTGAAACCTTGTCGAAGCTATTCATGTCAAAGCTGAAGTAGTGTATCTTTGCTATTTACTGAGATTGATGCATTAATTCTGAAGAGACATATTTTTTGAAATGGCAGGAACACGAGGCATCTTTAATTATTGCACTTAAATGATTTGATGTCCAATACATTTTGAAGAAAAGACGGCTGAAACGGTTCTACTTTCTATACATGCAACCATCGCCATTTTTAATGAGCAATGATAACTGCTGCAAGCGTGTGTGCATGAATCAAACGTTCTGATTTGGACCATAAAATATGAAACAACAAATGTTATGGATGGCTCAGATTAAATTTTAAATGAACTATTGGATGGTTAAGATTCAGATCCAACGGCTGAGGTTGATGACCTCAGCCTATAAACGACTACGGTTCTGAGTGAAAATCAATTTGCTTTCGTGAACAAAAATAATATCTTCTTGCCACTTTCACGAACTCCGGCCACTTTTATTTAGTGATTTTGTTGTTTAACTTCGTAAGTACTTTCAACTTCTTTGATTTTAAATTTATAGTAGCTTCACTTTCTGACGAGGGGACTTAGATATCAGTACTGTAGCTTCTGAGATGGGGGTTACAGTAACCAATACTATTGGCCTCATCTAAGCTATTAGGGTTGGTCAGAGTGCTTTGCTTACAAGGAAAATCCCTTCAAATGTAACTGCAACCGACCTTGTGGACATTAGGGAGAAATGTTGCATTGCCTATGACATCGAACTCCTAGCAACGTCTCTTGCCGAGCGAGCTCGATTTCCTAGACAGTGGAGTTTTGATGCCAGCAAGTTTCTTCTGAATGGGGACTTCGTCTATCCCTTCATCCTTTTTTTAGAGTCGTTCTTAGGTTGTATGGGTTGACACCTACCCAACTCATCCCCAATGCATAGGCCTAACTAGTGGATACCTACTTTTTATGGAAGAAGACTTCCCTAGGTGAGGATATGCCCCCTTCGTGTCTTCCAATCCATCTTCCAACCTAGGGTCCTCAGTAAAGGGGGTTCCAAGGGTTGGTACTCCTTGTATCCATAAGAGGCACATTCTCCCTTTGTCATAGGTTTCCTTTCCTCCATCAAGGGATGGAAGGAGACCTGATTTTTGGTCAGGGGGCAATGGCAGACGTGTGAAGGTGACGGTCCCTTATGTGACAGTGCCAACCAGTTATTCCGAAACTAGTGAGTGTTTATTTCTTTAGACTTTTGTTTCCTAACTTTGAATCAGCTTTCATATTGTTGCACGATCAGTAGATCTCTTTGAGCTAACCCAAGCAGAATTGGGTGTTATAGAGGACATTTACCTTCGTCATTTATCTTCAAGAGAATTTGATCGATTGATTAACTCGAAGCAATGTTTTGAGGAGTTTAGCTTAATAACTCGAAGAGGGTAACTTCTTAGTAGGAAATATCTTAACTGTTGTAGAGGGTAATTCGCACTGACTTTCTATTTCGTTTGCAGAAAATTTCGAGAAGATGAGGCATCCTACCCCAGACATGACCTCCATCCTTGCTTCTACCTCCGCTATCGGGAGGAAGGGGTCCAAGCCCTCATTTGTAGCAGTAAAACAGGTGAGGGACCAAGTAGAAAAGAATAGAAAGGAGGCTGCTGGTTGCGAGGGAGAAGGGTGACTTCTTATCAATGATCAGGGAAAAAATAAAGTGGATAAGGTCCCCAAGAAGAAGTTTACATTCTCCTTTACCGGAAAATGGGGGCTCAATGGTCAGCCCACCACTTCAATTCGAAATCCCCGCCAGGGAAAAACTGATGGCGGCCTCCATTACTGTGGCTAAGGGGACAAAAGAAGCCAACTATTGTAGAGTCTTTAAGGCAAGAACTATTGAAGAGATTGAAGACCTCGAGCGGCTCAAGAGTTGCCTTCGATGCAGTTCCTCGAACCAAGCTCTCTCTGTCTAAGAGGAGCGACCAATTGGCCCCGGAGGCTCTGTCCATGCTTTCTCCAAAGATTTAGATAGCAACTTCCATATTCAAAAGTACTTGACAGATAGGTTGCAGACCTTTATGGAGACTAGTGATTTGTGGACATGTTTGCCACTATGGTGATTCAGACAGGGAGAACTTTTAGGGTCGCCATAGAGGTTGAAGTCCTCTTTAAAAACCTTCAAAAAAAGAATAAAGAATTTTTGAATAAGGCATCCCAAGTAGAGGAAGAGGCCAAGAGAGCCAAGTCTAAAGCCGAGGTCGCCAAAAAGTAGTAGGTTGAGGAGGCCACGAAGTTGACTTCTGCTTTAGCAGACATTGAGAATCTGAAGAAATAAGTCTAATTATCTCAAAGTGAAGTGACTTCTCTTATCTAGTGAGTAGAAACCTCCGATGCTCATAAAAAAATAACCGTTGAGGCTTTGGAAAGGTCAAATAAGGAGAATACTGCCTTAAAGCAGCAGTTGGGGGAGCTTAGCTCCAAAATCATTAGCTTGACTGAAGAGGTGGAAAGGGGGAAGCCAGTCTGTTTGTGATGATGTTGTGAAGCAGTACATTGACAACTTCCACTCAACTGAAGAGTATCAACGTTTTGAAAAATATTGGCGGGAGTATGCATAAACTGAAGTTGTGGAATGGATTGAGGTGGACTCCTAAACTCTTAATACCTCGAAGTTGAGGTTAGAGTTTTTGAAAGACGTTGAGCCTCAGACTCCAATGGATGGCAGCCATGTGAGTGAATTAGAAGATGATGGTGCTGCGGATGACAACACGACTTTTGAAGCAATTGGCCCCAAAGCCATTGTCCCTTTTTCTTGGCACCGATCTCCCTCCCTTACCTGCTTAGCTTAGGCTTTTATAGTAATTTTTTCTTTTGTTTCTCCAATGAAAATGGCTCAGCCCCCTATGTAACAAACTTCAATGAAATTTCTTTTGTTAAACTTGTGTTTACTGAATTTCATTTATGTTACTTCTTTTCGATGTGCTTCATCCTTTGTTAAGGTTTGTTTTAATCGTAATTTGTACAAGTGTTAAAGTTCATATGCTTTTCGAATTTTTGACTTTATCTTTCATCAGCATGGGGTTGAATGATTCATCCATGCAGATGCTTCTCCCATGAATTTCGTCATTGGGAGCATGTGTTATCCATTTCGACGAGTAAGAAGGTAGTCCTCTTTGGGATCCATCTCTTCATCGAAGTGCCCACGTTTTCTTGTCTGGTAGATGACTCGTCAGGCAGATGTTTCTCCTAAGACCTTTATCGTTGGAAGGCACTTTTCTTTCAAACATTTAACAAGGCCATTTTCATTGAATTATACAAATTGTACACTGTATTTACACACTTTTACTTATAGTACCTCAGGTGTTTTGCATTCCAATGATGAGGTTGTGTCTTACCATCCAAATTTTAGATTCTATAGGTTCCAAGATAAATCTCTTCTCTGATGCGGTAGGGACCTTCCAATTGGGACTACGAGTCCCTACTCCTGGCTCTTTAGAAAATATGAATTATCTTCGCAATACAATGTCATTTACACGAAATGACTTCTTCTTGACTTTAGAATTGTAGTACCAGGTCATCTTTCGTTGGTAGGTAGCTAACTTCAAATCCAGTTCGCACATCCTCAACTTATCATTAGATATTTCGTTGAATTGTAAACGATGAGAAGATGGTAGACCTACTTTGATTGGGTTCATAACCTTTACTGTATAAGCCGTAGAAAATGGAGTTTCTCCTGTAGCCATCCTACTAATGGTTCGGATACTCCATAGGACCTGGGGTAGCTAATCCACCCTAACCCTTTTGGAAGCATCCAACTTCTTTTGAAAGTGTACTCAATGGTTTTATTGAAGACTTTCACCTTCCCATTGGCTAAGGAAGGTAAGGGGTGGAGAAGCATTTCTTGATTCTTAGATTCTCGCATAAGTCTTTGACTTTCTTGTTATCAAATCATCGCCCATTGTCAGACACGATTGAGTGGGGGATGCCAAACCTACAAATACTTTTCTTCCATAAGAATTTAGAAGTGTTTGTTTCGGTTATTTTAGCCAGACACTCAACTTCCACCCACTTAGTAAAGTAGTCAATAGCGACGATCGCAAAGCGGGCATGCCATCCCTTAGGTAAGGGTCCTCTGAGATCAATTCCCCATTTGGAAAACGGTCAATGGCTGGAGACAACACTTTACTTCTGGGAAAGTTGTCTTTGTATTGTAGTGAAACGATGTCGCTTGTCACATCTTCTCACAAATTGTTGTGAATCTTTCTTTAACATAGGCCAGAAGTACCCCTAGTTTAACACTTTTCGTGCCAGAGCCCATTCTCATGTATGATGGTCACAAATCCCTTTATGAATTACTTAGAACACGTAGGTGGCTTGCTCACTACCTATGCATTAAAGGATGGATATGGAAAAACTTCGCTTATACTGTACATATCTTGAAAAACAAAATGTGTTGCTCATCTTCTGAGCTTCTGCGCTTCCTCTTTATTAGAAGGTAGTGCCTCATCCCTGAGGAATTCTATGAAGGGCTACATCCATGGAGGAGTATCTTCGCTCACATCACCTCTTCACCTTTAGAAGTGGAAGGTCTAGAGAGATATTCTATAGGCACAACAGTAAGTAGTTCAAAGTCTTTACTATATGGTCATTTTCTATGCGTGGAATCTATACCAACTCGAACTTTTCAAAACCTGGAACAAATTTCATTACCAACTTCAGATATGTGGCCATGCTCTTATCCTTGGCCCAGAAATTGCCATTAAACTGGCTTAATACCAACTGTAAATCATCGCTGATAGTTAACATCTTCACTTACATCTCTTTAGCCAATCTGAGGCCAACTAGAGGTGTCTCGTATTCTACTACATTATTGGTAGCCTTGAATCCAAACCTCATAGCACAATTAAGTTTATGCCCTTTTAGGCTTACTAAGACCACTCATGCTCTAGAGCTTGCGTCTCTAGAGGAATCATCAACAAAAAAAGTTTCACGTGGGAGGTTCTATAGATTCCATTTCCTCTTCCATTTCTAGAATGTGGGCAAATTCTGCTACGAAATCTGCTAAGCTTTAGCCTTTGATCGTAGTTCTTGTCTTAAAAATAATGTCAAACTCACTAAATTCTACATCCCACTTCATCATCATTCCTGAAGCGTTAGGCTTCTAGAGTACTTGCTTAAATGAGAAGTCTGTTAGCACTTGTATGGTGTGGGTTCGGAAGTATGACCTCAATTTTTGCAAGACAGTTACCTAAGAAAGGGCCGCCCCAATATTTTTCAACCCAAAAGGCATCACCTTATAGCAATAAAGACTTCTGTCCATTATGAAGGACGTATGCTCTTCATCAGCTGGGTACATTGGGTATGATTATAGTTTGAGCAGGCGTCCATGAAGCTCTATATTTTGTGCCTGACAGTAGAATCAACGAGTTGATCTAGTGGCGAAAGTGGAAAATTGTCATTGGGGCAAGTTTGGATGAGATTGAAAAAATCTACGCATACCCTCCATTTACCATTATGTATTTTTATCAAGGACATGGTTAGATACCCTCTTCGGATAAGTTGATTCTCGAATGAAACGATTGTCAATCAACTTTTTCACTTCGTCACTTATGGCCTCATACCTTTCTGGATTGAGAGCCCTCATTTTCTATTGATGAAGGATAGTTGTAGGATCAATCTTTAAGCGATGAAAACTAACTTTTGGGTCGATACCGACCATGTCCTCATGCCTCTAGGCAAAGATATCCAAATTTTTGTATAAGAAGCGTTTAAGTTTCTCCTTAGCCTCCGTTACCAGATCTTTTCCAACCCACAAGATTTGGAGGGGTCCTGGAGATCAACTGGAAAACCTTACACTCTTTTACTGGGGCTGTTTGAGGTTCGCAATCAATGATGCGATGATCCAGCTCATCTAACTTAGCTGTTTCTTCAGCAGCTCTCATTTCTTCAAGGGCTCTTATCACTTCTGAGATAGCTTCTTCTTCAGAAGCGTACACCATTTCAACGTCTTTCCATTGTTCAGGGATTTGCCCTTGTTCAAGGGTGTCATTTATATCAGTGTTTATCAAAATTATAATGATGTCCCTGAGTTATGCCTTTCTAAAGAAGTTCAAATAGTACTTCCTTACACTCATTAGGTTGTCTCTAACAGTGGCGATGCCATTTTCAGTAGGAAACTTCATGTATAAGTGGTGGATGGACGTAACGGTCCATAACTCCTTTAAACTTGATCTTCCTAGCACTCCATCAAAGGTAGGCCGATTGTCCACTTCCAAAAATTCCATAAAGTGGTGAGCAGTCATTGGTTTTGTTCCTATATCTACTGCTAGAGTGAGTTTTTCCCTTGTGATGATGCTATCACCAGTGAAGCCATAAGGGTTAGCCCATGGTCCACTATCATTTTATCAAAGCTTGCCCCAAATATGATATTGACGAACTCCCGTTATCCACTAACATTCTTTTAAGGGATAATTGTAGCAAAAATCCCAAACTTTTGAAACATTAGTCGACTTTCCAAAAACCTTTGATTTGTTGTAGCCGTCATTCCTAACATTTTCAAATATTGTAGGTGAAGCCATTTTGGACAGTTTCTATCCATAATTCTGTTTATTGACCAAAAATTTAACTTTGACAACATTTTCAACATTTTAAAAAAGGGGCAAAATAGTAATTTCCATTTATCACATTAAATAATTAAATAAAAAATAAAAAAATACACACACACACACACACAATGGTGTCTTCTTCCTTTCAACCCTTACCCACCCCCACCTCAAATCCAAAATTCACACCGACCACAGCCACAGCCACCTCCACCTCCACCTCCACCTCAAGCTTTATCAGAATTAGAGAAAAGGAAATAGAAAAATTACATGGAAAGATCCAATCTAAGCCTTGCTCTAAATTTAGCCTAGCTTGCTCATGTTTTTCATAAGTTCTAAAGAGTGAATGTGAAGAAAAATAAGCAAGACTCCCTCTTTCTCTAAATAGCACATGTTTATTCTCTCAATTTTTTTCCTTGTCAGAATTGGGTGCCCAATGTCTCTATTTATAGTGAATGAATACCCTCAAAGTTTCCATAACCAGCTCTACAATTTAGAACACAATCCCAAGATCTCCTTCGTTTTATTTCCTCTGTCCAAATTTGCTTATGATCTATGTATGAGATTGGGGAAGGTTGTTGTATGGGTTGGCTCAATCCTTCAAGAAATTTCGGAAACTACTCAAAATAAATAAAAGCTGATTTAGTGATGGGCTGGATAAATCCAAAAATGGTGCTGTTGATGAAGGACTGTTGAAGCTCCAAAATAATCAAAGATTTTGCTAATAAAATGACTAATATTATGAGGTGAACTTGTCTGTGAAGTGCTAGTTGTTGCAGAACTCTATCTCGGCCATGAACAATGGAATGGGAATGATGGGCAACTTCGAACGAAGCTTGGAGCTTAGTTTCAAAAATTTTGATGGCTTATAAAGCTATAAAGCATTCTGGGAGAGAGGTGAAAGCAACAAATTAGCATGTGCAGAGGTGGAGGTGGTGGTCAATGTGGATTTTGGATTTGGGGTTGGGGTGAGCGAGGGTTGAAAGGAAGAAGACTGTGTTTTCTTTTCTTATTTTTTATTTAATTATTTAATGTGATAAATGAAAAGTTACTACTTTGCCCCTTTCTAAAATATTAAAAATGTGGTTGAAGTTAAATTTCTGGTCAACTGACAAAATTTTGGATGAAAACTGTCCAATAGGGTTTCACCTACAATATTTGGAAATATTAGGGGGACGGCTACAACAAATCAAAGGTTTGGGAAAAGTCTGTTAATGTTTCAAAAGTTTAGGGCTTTTGCTGCAATTATCCATTCTTTTAAGGCCATTTCATACTACGACGACCCTTACTACCAAAACATCATAATGTGGATAATGTAGTCCAACTGCATTGTCTTGTGTGAATGTAATGGGTTGTACTCCTCTCCCAGTTGAAAGTCGACTGTTATTGACTATGAAACTTGCCATTAAGGGATCCATGGCCTTTCTTACTTAATTCCTTTGATCATTCCTAGTGTATTCTCCAACATATGGGCCTCCAAAAATTGTATTAATCTCTTGAATAGGCTCATGGTTAGTATTAGCTGGATGGTTATCATTTATCGTTAACCTTTCCTAGGCCACTTCCCATCATTTTCTCATCTTCGAGGAGCGTTATTTCGAATGAGACGTCCGACCTTTGCTCTCCTAGGTTGTTGATCCTGCCTAGAAGGAGATATATATCCTTGTGGACGTCTATTCCCTCTTTGATTATCAGGTTGTGGTTGTAACGCAATGTTCATACAGTTAGCTATGTTATAACTATAAGAGTGGTGGTAGGTGCTATAGAGGGGTATCTCGCCCCTATTTCTAGGTTCAGAACTTTCTCCTCTACCCCTTCTTATTTGGGAATACTGTTGGCTGGACTTTATTTTGTATATCTCAATGCTGGGGTTAACTTCCTCATAAGCCAAACCTAGAATTGCATTTAGCGTTGCTACAGCCAGTGCTTGTCCTGAATTGATGGTAGCTGACTGTCCAACCTGTTGTTCCATCAAATCGAAGGTGAGGCCTTTTCCTCGTTGTCTTTGAAGGGGTGGGAATCCCATGTTGGACATATTATGACAAGTTTTCAATTCTTCATTGATAATCTTGCACCTTATCATTTCTAGTAGGTCGTCATAATTGGTAGGATTTTTATTTTGCACGTCTCTCCAAAAGAGAGAAATCTTGTCCAGCTCTCTCCTTAAGATTAATAGCGCTTTCTTATTGGTAACTTACAAGCAGTATGTCATTTCATACTTTCCTTACTGCTACGTCATTTTTTGGAGGCGCTATATTAGCCATTCACCTTCTTTGCTAGTTCTGAAGTACTCAAGGAAAGCTTTTTTTAAATCTGGCCAACTTTTGATACTTCCTTCTGGAAGTCTAGTGTACCACACTTCAGCTACCCCACTTTGAGTCAAGTAGATGGCTCTATATTTCACGATAGGAGTGGAACTCCCTAGGCTTATGTGGGTTTTGAAGCTATTAAGGTGCTTCGCTGGATCGCACTTTCATCATACTTGGGAAATTTAGGAAGTACAAAGTGGCTTGGGACAGGGGCGTCCCTGAGTCCTTGAGAAAATGGCAAGTTATCATCATCATCGTCAATGTCGCAAGACCTAAGTGGATGATTCTGAGGCAGGTTGCCATGAATGGATTCGTTTTGTCTTTCGAAACACATTTATAGATCTCTGAGGCATGTCATTCGTTCATAATTGGGATGAAAGTTGAATGGGACCTCATTGGGCCAATCCGTAACATAATTGGTAGATGTATCTACCTCATCTTCTCTCTCTTGAAAGGCCTCATCTCTAGTATAATGTTGATAATCAGTCATTTGGCTTTTGACTTCTTCTTCGCTATGATAGTAATTCCCTTGCGGAACTAGGGGAGGGTCGCAGAAGAAAGCATTTCTTCGAGCTACGTATGAGGAAGATTGGGTATCTTCCCTGACCTTGTATATTTCTAAGCAATTCTTTCATGGCAATATTCTCCTAAGTAATATCCCTCATATTTGTGACCATAATGGCCACATCCTTAGTGAGTCGACCGACTATTCTAGACCCACATCACTGATGTTGCTAATGAAATCAATGGCGGGCAGCTGGAGTGGCATGTGAGGGTTCAATTTCTTCAGGGTGTTCCAGGCTCTCCAAGGTGCTGACTCTTCATTGTCAGAACTCATGGTAATGTCTTTTCTCCAAAAGCAACATGATTTTTTCTATGCAAATGATATTCATTTTTCAAGGAATATATTGGAATCTAACAAGCGGTTCCTCTTGGAATATTTGGTTGTTCTTGAAACAAGAACAACCTCTTTTCTTCTAAGGCAAGAAATTAGCTCCAAAATATATTTCCTTAAAAATGTTTGAGCACGGACAATATTATCAAAAATGATTGCATATTTAGTAGACAATCGCAAACGTTACAAAATGAAAATAATCTAAACTCAAGCCAATAAATATGAAATAGAGGAGAGAGTAGATAAAGTATGGATCGAAGTGTAAAGAGTTGCATTAATTTCATATATTACAAGAATTGTATTTTTATAAAGTTCTGATTGAAGTGGTAACCGTTGGATAAGAACCACGTGATATCATCTTCTAGATCGAAG
Organism: Fraxinus quadrangulata; assembly: GCA_903798255.1. Taxonomy (NCBI): domain Eukaryota; kingdom Viridiplantae; phylum Streptophyta; class Magnoliopsida; order Lamiales; family Oleaceae; genus Fraxinus; species Fraxinus quadrangulata. The sequence continues at coordinate 74,003 of CAIGRB010106953.1, forward strand.
CCTCACATCACTCAATTCGTTATGCATTTAATATATTGACAATAGGTCGCCACCTGACATCCTAGATTGATAACCCTAACATTAATTATTACAAACATTACATCAATCACTCCTAAACATTGCCAGCAAATTATCTAAAAGACAATAAGTGCTTCAGCCAAAGGGAGATTCGGATTGGGCATCTTCGGTGTAAAGAGTTTCGAGACAGAGAGTTTCGAGCTTCTTTTTAACTTCCTTACTTTGACCAATTGGGGTATTTGTTGACTTTGTCAGCTTTGATTTGTATTTCTACGTGGGCTATGATGTGATCTTCATTTGGAGTTTCGGTGACGAGATGTAAAATTGCATTTGAGAGTAATTATTGAAAGGGTAATTATATTCATCTAACAAGATAATAATACACGTAATTAGTAACAATGTTCGATAAAATGGTAATTAGTAACAATGTTCGATAAAATGACACGGATTAAATTAAACTAGTCTTTTGCTATGTTGTCAATTTATAATAAGATGTTGAAAACTCAATTTGTTCTAGTATTGATGTATTAAACTTCACCCACGCTGGTTGACGTGAAAAAAAATATCAATTTTTAGGCTAATCAAGCGGAGATATTTATAAATAAAGAATACATCAAAATTCGATTCTATTGACCTCGCATAGGCAACTTTTATACTAAATTGAACATGAAATTGACCTTATATTGAATTACACGAACCTCGTGTGAAACCCAAGATATGTTTGTGGAATATTTGCTAATTTTCATTATAATAAGTTTCAATTGTGACTTTGTGTCGACTTTTAATGAGCATATATTTTAGAGTATAATCTTGCTATATATACATTATAGTTTATATAATATCACATGATACTCTATTATTGAACATTTTAAAATATAATTAACTTTTTTATCCTATTATTTCTCTCCAACTCATATTCTAAAACTGCTTTTGGACTATTTCTGCTGACAAAAGTAGATTAATTTTCTAGAGTAAAACCCAATTTAGGCTTGGTTTCGCCAGGTGGGTTCTAATTGTATATACAATCTGGTTTTGAAAATTATACCTTTCAAGGTGTAAAAGCACGAACCGAGTTTTCAATATTTAAATCGTTACTAGAAGTTTCATTTAAACTTAAAACAAATGGCATGCAATAAATATAAAATTATGTAATGTTAGTTTACTCACTCTTATTTAGAATAATTCCATATTCTTAAAAAAACGAGGGCTTTCCTATGCTATATCTTATTCATTTCATAATTGAATAAACATTTCGAATGTCACAATATGAAACTTTTTGTTCTACCAATATTAAATAAACATATAGAAAACACAATCAAATAAAACATGTCTCAAACTCTAAATAATAAATCCACATAATAATAAAACTAAAATAAATATTGAAAATAAAATGTATAGTCACATTACACCGGATTTAATTTATTAAATCCAATGAATCCAAGCACAACGACTACAATTTATCGCTCGCCATTCAACGATCCATTCTAATATATAAGAAGTAGGGAAAATAGTGAATACATGAAAATACTCAACATGACACAAATAATGGTATAATCCAGAATAAAATGTTAGATCATGCATTAAAAATATTGTACCGTCATATCACAACTTTAAAAATCGATAAAAGCTCAATAAATATCATATATTTGGTACCAAATGATTATATTATACTATATCATATCATGACTTTCATTTGATCAAACCACTACATGTCGTAATCCTATTTTATTAGATCAAATAAATTTGAAGGGCTAAAATCAAAGTCACATTCCAAATCTTTATTTACTACATATCTACTCCATGTATGTGTATCTATATATTCTATGGTGAAAATAATAAAACCTCGTATTTAAAGTTGAAAAAGAAGTTGGATTTATTGTGAAATTAAACAAGTACCGTGTTCCACCATCCAAAGTACTACAATCATTATCCCAATAAAAAAAAACACACACACACACACACATTATCCCCAACAACCAACACGTGTCAACTAACCCATACAACTCAAAATAAAAAATAAAACATTTCCATACACCTGGCAGCAGCTCCATTCACATTCCTCGTTTAATTCAATTGAAAAACTTGTTTTTAGTAACTTCTTCAAAGTGCAATATTTAGAATTGACTTATTCGAATCGATTTTTTCTCGAAGAATACAAAGTAACCACGAATATGATGTTCTTAATAAAGAAAGTATTGATTACAATTAATTGAAAGTCACCAGGCTTGTAGAGTGAGCCAATCAAATTATTCAAAAATCTACATTCTAGTGCAAAGTTTTGAAAAATTATTCAGACAGGTGAAATTTAAGAATTTCAAATTAATAATTGTCGGATAACTTAGGTCAAAAAGATTATAATTATTTTGACTATAAGTTGGTAGGTCAATGGCTTAATTATTGTTTAAGAAGCTTTTAACTTCATGTCCACACCATTAGATCTAATTTCAAATTGTTTAATTAATTAGGGATTTAAGAGACTCAAAGAAAGCTTAATTTGTTTATTTATTTAGCCTATATTTGTCATAGATTTTATCAAACGTTGTTTGCTACAGTAAACAATCTCTATTCAATAAAATTTCTACATATTGAAATAAACAATCTCAACTTTTGTCCCTAGCTATCCATAAGCTACATATTCATTCAATAAAATTTCTACACACAAATAAATAAAATTACTTTATTTTTCAATCACACATTTTTAAAAAAACATTTTTAAAAAAATACTATTCAAAACTCTATTTATTCTTCCAAAATAGGAGAGAAACAAGCAATTAGTGTTAATTACTTACATATAAGTTAAAAGTTGGTTCTTTTTTACTTTTTTATTTATCAAGTTAATAATTATAGCCAAGCTTCAAAAATAATTTCAAAGTCTTCTCATTGAATCTTCCTTAAAGTCTTCATGACAAATGACATGAAAGCTCCCTATAGTCCATGTAAAAGTGATCATCCATGACATCATTCTTACATGTGCATATACAAAAAATGAAATTAAAAAATCAATGCTTTTGCATTTCTTTTATCGTTAAATATTTTTGGTTATATACTCAGTAGCTTAGTAATATATTAAAATGAAAAATATCAATATGCATCACTACAAAATAAGATTAGCATTAGCCTTTGCGAATTCTTTGCAATGTTTACTCGGTTTTATTTATAATTTTCTTTTATTTACTTATTTATCACTATCACTGCTATATTAAAAGAGAGGATGATCAAAATACTATTTATTTTTGCACCTTCTATTTCACACTTAAACTGATTTGTCACTATTCATTAACTGGATTGTGCACTATTCATCAATAAATATCAGTGTGGAAAAAAAATATTCCTACAATTGTTGATTTTGAATGTCGACCAAAAAACAAAGTTCGCACCCCCAGGCCGACAGCGCGACCACTGGTGTTCTCACGGATCAATCTTCCGAAATATTATTTAATTCATAATTACTACTATAGCTAATAAAATGAAACATCTTAATTGTCATGTAACAGGAAAAAAATGCATGTGTCTCCGCACAGTCCGGAGACAAAGTGTGTGTCTCCGCGCCGCGTTTTTTTTTTTAATGTCTCCGCGCCTTGTCTAGGAATTTTTTTTACTTAATTATATTTTACACAAACTAAATGGAATTTCACTTATTAATAATTTAATTTAAAAATATTAGAAAACATTCAATTACATACATACTTGAAAATCAAAATTCTTTTCGGGTCGATCCTCGTCGCGGACGTTGCCCCGAGCTCCCGCTATCGTCTCGACCCCTGTGACATGGATAGGTCGATTCCTATTTCGAAATGGTAGACCATTTGCTTAACAATAATAAAATAAATAAATAAATTGTGAAAATTGTGTTAATTTTTTATACTTCATATGAACAAATAAATAAATTATGAAAATTTTGTTAATTTTTGATACTTCATATGCACTTGAACTATCTCTCTTTCACACACATACAAACATAGTAGTGTTTTCATTGATTGACATTTCATTTGGGTTTAAATGCTCAACAAATATTAAGTTTTTGACTGTCTGTGTTTATTTATTTGCTTTTTTTTTAAAAAAAATGAATGAAATCAAATTCAGGACTCGTTCAAACATAAAACAATGTTATAACTTCAATTAATGAATATTTACAAGTATTACATCTTGCCTTCTGTTGTGGAACAAATTTCTCATCTGTCTTCCATTACAGAGAAGATAAAATCAAATTCTACAAATAGAAATAGAGGTTGGGAACTTCCTTTTACAACTTTTTTACTATATATTTTCAGTTTTCGATACATGCTTTATTATTTAATGAATCAAAGAGCGGACTTGAAAGGACACCTTGTCCACGGCGGAGACTTTTTTTCTTTTAAATAGTGCTAACAATTATGATGATTTATTTTCTTTCTTTCATTTTTGTCGGTGTACGGATGATGTCCGCGGGCCGCGGTGTGCGGACATTACACTTCGCACTGTAAGGATAATTTTTTTTCGTAGTGTTAAAATTGAGATGAGAAAATTCCGTAGTATGGGAAAAAAATATAAATTTTCCACAATTGTTGACTAGAAACAAGCCTGTAAATTAAAATGGTATTTGAATATATTACGTGGTGCAGAATTAAATCAGACAAATTTAATCTTTCTGTTTGTCAATTTATTTCTTTTATATAAATGTGTGTGTGGAAATTTTGTAATACAATTTTTCATCTAATCTTAACATTCAAAATGCTAATATTACCTTAAAAATGACACAATCCGTGCATAGCACGAGGTAAAAACTAGTTTTATTTAAAAGATTGATCATTAATACCTTTTTAAGAAAAATAATGGTGTGGACCATAAAATGTATGGATGATAATAAATAGTAATTTTGAATGTTATTGAAACTTTGATTGGATAGTAGAAGTAAAAACATTTTCCGTTCATTCTATGGATTGTATTCTATGTGGAATTTAAGCAAAAAAAGATTTTCAGTCGATGTGGTTGACATTGATGTCCAGTGAATTAACAGTCAAGTCTAAAATTAGTCTCTGATGAGTTCCATCTATATTCCAATAGTCGCCTACTATTCTTTTGTTAATATTAAACCAAATTTAATAAAGTAGGGTGAAAAAGAAAGAGAATCGAATATTCTAAAATGAGTAATAGAATCAATTGAATTATCGAGCAAGTATATATAACAGAGCCTCTACGTTGGTCGAACTCATATTTATTTATATTCTAGAGCTTCAATCTTTTATTCTTTTCCCATTGATAAAGGCTCTTTTGGCAATTAAATGGTCCATCTGTGCACTACATTGATAAAGGCTCTTTTGGAATAATTATAGAAGTAAAATATTGATTCAGATTATAAATCCTCTCATTCTTATCATCAAAAATATTCAAAAGTCATTTTATCAATCACGTTTAAAGTCCCTCCCCGTCAAGTTGATTCTCTCACTAAGATTGAATGCTCGCTCCAAGTCATGCTTTTCAATCATAGAAGTGAGAGTTCTCATTTATCCGACCGTTTTGAAATCCATATTTCCCACCCTATTGCTTCTCAATCCTTCAAAGTCGATTGGAACATAAGTTAGTCACATACCCTCAAAACTCATGCATTGGACTTCTCTCTTAGATAACAAATTCTACTTGTAAGAGTTCTCTTTCAATTTTATAGTGCATGAAAAGTCAAAACTAAATGGCTTGTAAAGTTAGAGTAGATAAACACTCTATTGATGTTTCCCTATGACGAGGTTTGGAGAAGAGTGCATGTGTAATATCGTGCTCCAATCACAATTTACCGGGCTCAGATTCTCCAACAAACGACACTACAATCAATAACCAAAAACCCACACCTATCTTTCCAAAATCGATTGCTACTAAGGTGCCCACAAAGGACAATGGGTGATGAATGATATAGGTACAATCACCAGCCACAAAGGCTAAGTAAATGGGAAGAGGATGGCACAAAGCTAAGGTGTTCACAAAAATATGTTTCGGAATCAATCACACATTTTTAAAAAAATGCTATTCAAAATTCTATTTATTCTTTTCAAATGGGAGAGAAACAAGCAATTAGTGTTAATTACTTACATATAAGTTAAAAGTTGGTTCTTTTTTTTACTTTTTTATTTATCAAGTTAATAATTATAGCCAAGCTTCAAAAATAATTTCAAAGTCTTCTCATTGAATCTACCTTAAAGTCTTCATGACAAATGACATGAAAGCTCACTATAGTCCATGTAAAAGTGATCATCCATGACATCATTCTTACATGTGCATATACAAAAAATGAAATTAAAAAATCAATGCTTTTGCATTTCTTTATCATTAAATATTTGTGGTTATATACTCAGTAGCTTAGTAATATATTAAAATGAAAAATATCAATATGCATCACTAAAAAATAAGATTAGCATTAGCCTTTGCGAATTCTTTGCAATGTTTACTCGGTTTTATTTGTAATTTTCTTTTATTTACTTATTTATCACTATCATTGCTATATTAAAAGAGAAAATGATCAAAACACTATTCATTTTTGCACATTTCATTTCACACTTAAATTGATTCATCACTATTTATTAATTGGGTTGTGCACTATTTATCTATTAATATCAGCGTGGAAATTTTTTTTTTCACAATTATTGACTTTGAATGTTGACCAAAAAAAAAAAAAGGTCTGCACGCCACGGACGACAGCGCGACCACTGGTGTTCGCACAGATCAACCTTCCGAAATATTATTTAATTTATAATCACTACTATAACTAATAAATTGAAACATCTTAATTGTTATGTAATAGAAAAAAAATGCCCGTGTCTCCGCACAGTCTGGAGACAAGGTGCGTGTCTCCGTGCCGCATTTTTTTTTTTTTTTGTGTCTCCGCGACTTGTTCAGGATTTTTTTTTTACTTAATTATATTTTACACAAACTAAATTGAATTTCACTTTTTAATAATTTAATTCAAAAATATTAAAAACATTCAATTCCATACATACTTGAAAATTAAAATTCTTTTCGGGTCAATCCCGAGCTCCTCCTGTCGTCTCGACCCTTGCTATTCGGATTGGTCGATCCCCATTTCGAAAAGGTAGACCATCTGCATAAAAACAATAAAAAAAAAATAAATTGTGAAAATTTTGTTAATTTTTGATACTTCACATGCACTTGAACTATCTCTCTTTCACACACACATACAAACATAATTAGTGTTTTCATTGATTGCCATTTCATTTGGGTTTAAATGCTCAACAAATATTAAATTTTTGACTATCTGTGTTTATTTATTTGTTTTTTTTTTTTTGAGAAAAGGAGAAAATTAAATTAAATTCAGGACTCGCTCAAATATAAAACAGTGTTATAACTTCAATTAATGAATATATACAAGTATTACATTTTGCCTTCTGTTTTGGAACAAATTTCCCATTTGTCTTCCATTACAGAAAAGATAAAATCAAATTCTACAAAATAGAAACAGAGGTTACGAACTTCCTTTTAAAACTTCTNACATTTTGCCTTCTGTTTTGGAACAAATTTCCCATTTGTCTTCCATTACAGAAAAGATAAAATCAAATTCTACAAAATAGAAACAGAGGTTACGACCTTCCTTTTAAAACTTCTTTGCTATACATTTTCAGTTTTCGATGGATGCTTTACTATTTAATGAATCAAAGCGCAGACATGAACGGACACCGTGTCCGCGGTGGAGACTTTTTTTCTTTTAAACAATGCTAACAATTACGATATTTTTTTTTTCTTTCTTTTTCGTCGGTGTACGGATGATGTCCGCGGTGTGCGGACACTACTTTTCTCGGTGTACGGATAATTTTTTTTCCTAGTGTTAAAATTGAGATGAGAAAATTCCTTAGTATGGGAAAAAAATATAAAATTCCCACAATTGTTGATTAGAAACAATTCTATAAATTAAAATGGTCTTTGAATATATTATGTGGTACTGAATTAAATCTGACAAATTTAGTCTTTCTATTTGTCAATTTATTTCTTTTATACAAATGTGTGTATGAAAAGTTTGTAATACAATTTTCCATTTAATCTTAGCATTCAAAAAGCTAATATTATCATAAAAATAATACGATCCGTGCATTGCACGGGGTAAAAACTAATTTTAGTTAAAAGATTGATCATTAGTACCTTTTTAAGAAAATTAATGGCGTGGACTATAAAATGTATGGATGATAATAAATAGTAATTTTGAATGTTATTGAAACTTTGATTGGGTAGTAGAAGTAAAAACATTTTCCGTTCATTCTATGGATTGTGTTCTATGTGGAATTTAAGCAAAAATGATTTTCAGCCGATGTGGCTGACATTGATGTCCAGTGAATTAACAGTCAAGTCTAAAATTGGCCTCTGATGAGTTCCATCTATATTCCAATGGTCGCCTACTATTCTTTTGTTAATATTAAACCAAATTTAATAAAGTAGAATCTAATATTCTAAAATGAGAAATAGAATCAATTAAATTATCGAGCAAGTATATATAACAGAGCCTCTACATTACTCGAACTCATATTTATTTATATTCTGGAGCTTCAATCTTTTATTCTTTTCCCATTGATAAAGGCTCTTTTGGCAATTAAATGGTCCATTTTTGCACATTTGTGGTGATGACACGTAACCTACCAGACTTAATTTGATGACACTATTTAAGTTTAATGAACCTAATATAAATGTTTTTCACTTACAAAAAGCTTAGATAATTAGAGAAGTAAAATATTGATTCAGATTATAAATCCTCTCATTCTTATCATCAAAAATTTCAGTTTAAAGTCCCTCTCCGTCAAGTTGATTCTCTCACTAAGATTGAATGCTCGCTCCAAGTCATGCTTTTCAATCATAGAAGTGAGAGTTCTCATTTATCCGACCGTTTTGAAATCCATATTTCCCACCCTATTACTTCTCAATCCTTCAAAGTCGATTGGAACATAAGTTAGTCACATGCCCTCAAAACTCATGCGTTGGGCTTCTCTCTTAGATAACAAATTCTACTTGTAAGAGTTCTCTTTCAATTTTATAGTGCATGAAAAGTCAAAACTAAATGGCTTGTAAAGTTAGAGTAGATAAACACTCTATTGATGTTTCCCTATGACGACGATTGGAGAAGAGTGCATGTTGAATATCGTGCTCCAATCACAATTTACCGGGCTCAGATTCTCCAACAAACGACACCACAATCAACAACCAAAAACACACACCTATCTTCCCAAAACCGATTGCTACTAAGGTGCCCACAAAGGGCAATGGGTGATGAATGATATAGGCACAATCACCAGCCACAAAGGCTAAGTAAATGGGAAGAGGATGGCACAAAGCCAAGGTGTTCACGAAAATATGTTTC
>CAIGRB010106976.1:0-15396 GCA_903798255.1 Fraxinus quadrangulata
AAGTTCCTTCCGTGTCTATTCGATAACCGGCTACGTCAATCGAACTACTCGATTCCTTTGGACCGGGAGCTCCCTCTACGTGACCGATTGTTCCAATCACGAAACTTTTTTTTTTTTTATGCAACGCTTGTAGTTCCATAAGGTTTCAGTTTATGCTTTTACCTATTTCTTGGATGTGCCAAGAAAAATGTATAGTCTAATGAGACTATAATGTGATGGTTATCTGTTTGATTGCTACAATCAACTTTTCTTTTCATTTTTTTTATAACTAAGATTCTATCTGAATTGAAGCGTAAAATAGAAGAAAAGCATGCTTGAAATAAATCGCTTTAATTTTAAATGAACGAATCTAACTATATACTACAACCAAGAAATATCCCCCTTCCCCAAACCATTTTTATTTAGTCATTTTTCTCAATAAACTTGTTATGCATATCAATTATGTAACAAAACAATATCAAAAAGCAACACTCGTAAATAACTACACTAATATTTTATAAGAGAATCAAACTCTTTGAAGTTTGTAAATTATAATCAAAAGATTGGTATGATAAAATTCTTTAAACATATCACTCTAGAATACATCTTAATTGAAAATGTCGTGTCACTCTGAACTATTCTACGATAAAGGTTAGCTCAAAAGCTCCACCACAAATCAACTTTCTTGAATCAAGAATATTCGTTCAAGAAAGTTGAAGAATATTATAGCAAAGTGCACGAACAATAAAATTATCGCCAACATTTACTGAGCTACAATCCAATAAATTCCACACAATAAAATAATGTCATATTGTAAAGATAAAAATCACAAAATACCCCTTTAAGTTTTCATTTTTCACAATAGATTTCCCTTTCAACAAGAAACATTAATATTCCACTTTATCAATTTGCTTTATTACATTATCTAAAATCTATGTTTTCCTTTAATCTCTTCTTATTTCTTAAAATATACTTATTCATATTTTTCATATATATAAGATCATTAAATTTAGATAGAAAAAAAATACCATTTTTAATGTCGTTATAATATTAAAAAAAATTATAACATATGATTTATTTCATTAAAATTTATATGTTTTGCAAATACGGATATTTAGCGAATCAACTTAAATAAATATAATGAGATAATTTAGTACTTAGTAACACTTTTTTATAAAAAAAAAGTCCCTCTTAGTATCTATATTATATCAAGTTTAGAAAATTAAAGTTGTATCATCAAACATTGAAAATGCAATGAAATTGGCATAACAGTTTCAAAGCTTAATTTTTAATTTTTTTTTAGTTCGAATTCGTAGTACATATTTTAGATCAATTTTATTTTATTCATTTTCTAATTAAACAAGAAATTAGTTTTCACAAAAATGTTATTAAGATGAAGTTAACCATTTTTATTAGAATTTGGCTGTGACCCGAATTCATTGTTTGAAATATTGAAGAATTATAATTGAAGTGTACGTCAATGAAAATTCAAGTTTGGAATGTTATTGAAGTCCTATGTCAAGTTGAAATTCTATTTTGAAAATTCATTGGGAGTTGAAAATTGGTATTGGACTTAAGAAGAGTTTAGGATGGAGAAAACAATTTTGGAAAAAAAAATAAAAAAATCCATGCACCCATCGACATGTTTCGGGTTTTTCGCGTTTTTATCTCCTTTTTTGTTTTGGACTCGATTTTTTTTTTTTACATCATACTTCATCAACAACTCTATTAGGAAGATTTTGGTGTTCCCTACATATTCTCTATAAGGCTCTTCTATACAATTTTATAAATGTGAGAAAATAGATTACTAGAATTATATGATCAATTGTAATTTTCTCTCTTCTTTATTATCATTGAGTCAATAAAATATCTTAATTTTTCTGTCATATTTATTATCTTTATAATTCTATCGATTGATCTAATACTTCGTTATTTGTCATATAATTTCAACATTTCAATCCGGTGATTGATTTCATAATAAGTGGTATTAAAACGATTCTGACATCTTGTTTGTTTCACAATACTTTTTAAACTACAACAATTTGTTCTTGTCCAGATTAAATTATGAAAAAGACAACCAAGGAAACAAATGCAGATTAATGTTTGGCGTAAGAAAATAGGAAAAACATAACATTTATGTTAATATGGAATATCGTGTAATTTACTCTAAAAATTTCTTTATTTCTCGCGATGAATATAACTTTAGTATTAAAAAGAATTAACGAAATCTTATAAGCCCGAGATTCGTACTTGTTATTCAATTGAATAAACAGGTGAACAAACTATCAATGCATCGCAATCTTTAAAATGTTGGGGACAATAAACTCTGGCCGCGTCCTTGAATTAATATTTTCAGCACTCGAAATTGTTTTAAAGAATGGTATATTTGCCCATACAATTTGTCATTTTATCAAGATTTATGAATTCTGAATTTATCTTTTTTTTTTCGACAAGACGAATTTATCGAATTAATTTGCACCAATTATTTGTATAATCAAAATCCTATCTCCTGAGATTTTTTTTTTTTAGAATGATTAGATATTTCGTGGCTTGAAAATAATATAGAAAAAAAATGAGAATGTCATTATATTCAGTGCCAATAGAATAAAGATTGTGAGAACCAATCATGTTAGAGGTATAATTATAGTGGAGCCATAATAATTTAAAAATAATAGAATAATTATTAAATAAGCCTAAAAAACAAACCTAATCATTAATTAAATCACCTACTTAGTACTAAGATTATTATCTAATTAACATTGTCTCTTCGTAGTGATGAGACGCACAATGGAATACAAGTTCCCACCAGAGTTCGCACATATTCACAAAACATGTTACCCTTATTTCGCCTCCATTCTATTTCTTAATTTAAACCATACGTTCTCCAAATAAAATAATATTACGCATAAATATAAAAATATTCATTATTTTTTAACTACACGTTCTTCCATCAATCACTGCGCAAAAATTTTTAAATTATAAAAAATGAGGGCCAAACAATGACTTAATTTTACTCGTCAAACATTGAACTTGCAACAAACTACACATTCACTAATTAATCATTATTCCAAGATTTATAAATTCTTCAAAATGAGGGCCAAACAATGACTTAGTTCTACTAGTCAACACTAAATGTGCGTTGTACGTTATTATAAAATACTTATAAGTTAATTAAAATTTCAATAAATGTCAAATCATTTATTTAAGTTAATTATATACATGACAATAAATGTTAAATCATTTATTTACTTTCCAATCAAGTAATGTTAATTAGCATACATGTGAATAATAAATGTATTTTTGAATGTGATATTCTAATTTACTTTTAATTAGAATTAATAATATTGAAATGCATAAATAAAAACGAATATTAATTAAATGAATGTAAATGTTTACTAATTGAGAATTAATAATAATAAATTTATACATTAATGAAAGCAAACATACGAAATGAATACGTCAAAGTACATATACATTGATAATTAAATGGTTAAATAAATTAAATAGTATTAAAAAATAAAAATAAAAAGATATTATTGAAATAGTTGAATTATACTAGGACTAAAATCGTTCAAAAAATAATTATCATTTGATGTGATATTTAACATAATATAAATTAATGTCGAAGTATCTGAAAAACGTAATATAAATGATGTTATCATAACGTTGCCGTGCATTTATCAAAATAAGACGCGATACACAATTTTCACGATGACGTCCAAGAATGGCGGAAATGAAATGTGAATTTTTCATCTTGATGTGTTTATGCTACTTCTTAATAAATGGTTAATTTTGGTCACTCACGACGGTATGGATAAGTTTAAAGTAAATATTTAGGGGTTAAAAGTGAAAATATGTAAACTACTTTTTTATATAGCAAGATAAAAAAATTTATAAAATTAACCGGGATAGATTTTTCCAAGTTAAAAGATGATTTCTCGGAAAATGAGTGATTAAATAGTAAAGAAAAATTACGGACCTCTTAAAATGTGTCATTGAAAATAATTACGAAGATAAATTACAATTATTTTTGAACTTCAATGACGACAAAAATATAAATAAGAGGACTTGCGCAGTTACGCTTAGCATTATTCTTTTACAAAAGCCTCTCCAAAACACCTAGTAAACAGTAATGCAAGTACAAAAAAAGTAAACGAATTTTTAGGCTTTGTGCGATTTTTCTTTGATTTTAGACCGTTGATTAATAATGATAGATTGATGATTGGAACAGGACAGTCCAGACTGGCAGACTGTATCTGTTAATAGTCAACTGTTTTACAAAGATGAGAGCGGTGAAAGGCTGTAAGAATTATGAATGATGGTGACTTGATAAAAATTTACAAAATTATTGATGTCTGTCCTTGTTATGCATAATGCAAGAATATAAATCAATAACGCTACTGTACATCATCCTTTACATTATTTTTTCATCATAACACGTGATGATACATCGTTGAATAGTTTACATTTTTTTCACCCAATCAACATTTGCCAACACACACAATATCAACAATCGTGTCATCGAAATGTAGCACACGTCAATTCTTGTTTGAAACAAGCAGCCATCGATCACAATTCAACACGAAGCTTAGCTCAAATTTTTAATCCATCCAATATTCGACCTTCTTACATTGACAAGAAGCTCATGTTGACAAAGGGTTGAAGCATGCCATTAGAGTTTGTAGTGCAACAACAGTTACAAATGCAAGAACCTATCATGTTGCCACACACGTTGCACTTGTAAAGCGCTTCACGCATATGACAAGGTTCAATTCCCACATTTTGCTCGTCTCGTCATTGATAAAAGTTGTTCTGAGAGAGATGTACAAAAATAATAAAAGATGTAGACGAGACAGAGTCGGGCCCGAAAGAGGTGAAGACGAGGGGAAACAACAAAAGGGTACATAGCAATAAGGATAGGGTTGTGGGAATACGAGGTGGGGCTGAGAAAGGAAGTTGAGACAATAGCATACGATATTTTGATAAAAAGAGAGTTTACACATTAAATAATTTTAAAAAGTAAGGCTTTACTTTCATTATGTCTCTACAATTTAGCCCTTCTCAAACAATTTCCTCTAATATTTTATTAGTGTAGTCGAAACCTGATGAGGTATTCCTTTACCACGCCGGCAATCTAAAGTTTCAGACAATAAACTTCAACGTGATTTGAGAATAGAAAAAGAATTGTATTTTATTCATACAATTTAAGAAAATAAATATTAACCATTCTATGTTTATATTTTGCCCCTATTTAATATAAATGAAAATGAAAATTCATATTCTAATATAAGTCAAAGTCGATAACTTATTTTAACCCAAAAATGGAGATCAAACGGGACTTAATCAATCTTTATCGAAATTTATTAAATTTTTTTTATTTTAATCTCACTAAGTCCCTATTTGGTGCATATTTTCAACCTAAGAATGTATTTTTTTTATGTGATATGGAATATGTGGTTGAAAAGGAAGGAAAATTTATTGATATGATGAAAAATATTATTTTATTAAAAAATGAGTAGAAGAATTAGAATGAAAAAAATAGTGTGCTCGAGCAAAATATGGGCTTAATCTACTTTATCGAATAGGACACAATACTATTGCCAAATCTTAGCACAATATTGTCATTTCAACACCCCTATAAAAGGAATAATTTTAAGTCAAGAGAGAAATGATTGATAAATCACACATGGCCTTAGCCCCTTATCAATGGAATTTTGCACCATCTCAAGTCCCCTGCCCCCGACCCCTACATCTATAAATCCACATGATTATTGGACTAAATGCTGTTAAAAATGTTTGGTATGAGATGACATTTTAACACATTATCCATTTTCCATGTGCTACAAGAAAGTTTGGCATAGTTGAGGATTGTTTGGGGAAACAACTCACTAAACGATAAGTGGTGCAAAAAAGATAAACTAAAAATGAAAAATAAGTTAAAAATAGAGAAAAATAAACATGATATAACAATTTGTAGACGGTTACGAGATAAGTGAATTTTATTAATTTAGAATACCGTAAGATACAATATTTTCCTCGCTTTTTTAACATCTCCTACAAAACACACAATGTTCATCGCTCACGATCTCGTCCTTTTTTTATTGTTCATTCTCTTTACTATTTGCGGAGTTTTTCTTGGTGCCGTGTACTCTCTCACGACCACGGTTGGAACATAATATTTGTTGGGTATTTAGTGAATAAGTCTTCTCTTTTTTCCTAGTTCCTATTTGACAATTATTATTTGGAAACAATAATATTTTAAATAGTGACTTTTAGAAAAATGTGTGGTTATAAAATTTGTAAAAATTTTGAATTCAGGTACAAAATATTTTATTGTGAGAATATGATTTAAAATAAATATATAAAATAAAATAATTTTCAAATAATGATCGTCAAACAGGGCTCTATTCCAAGTGAAGTTATTGTCCAACGCGATTTCTTCTCAAATCACTATTGAAATATGAAGTGCTTTTAAAATTTAGTTTTCAAATAAAAATTAAAATGACTTTTTCCAAAAACTCTCCTACAGAATTAAAAGTAAAAAGTAAAAATTATATCATGCCAAACAGACTCTAAGGGTGTGTTTGTCTCATATTATTGGGAGAAAATTAGAGTAATGAATAATATTTTTTTGGAGAATGTGTGGTTGAAATTTAAATCAACTTTATTGGTTTATATGTAAAATATTTTATTGGATGAATACGTGGTGAAAAATTTTACTGTAATAAATAATTTTTTAGATTAACGATAGACAAGGCTAAATATATAAACTTTCTAACTTCATGCTCTAGTGGTTCAGAAACTTCTAGCATTAGGAGGAGGAGGGTCCCTGGAGGGCCTTGACGTTGTCTCTCCTAGCATAGATCCACTTATTATTAATAATTTATCGTTTATTATTTAAACTCGTTATTTTACTCGATTAAATTTGAACAAATTTAATAAAAGTTGATTGAATTTTTTTAATATATCTTTCCACTTAAAAGCGTGAAAAGGGAAGATATAATTGATTTTAACTTATAAGCTGTAATTAATTAATTAATTAATTTTGTAGTGGAAATAATAATAAAAAATTAAAGAGAGGAATGTGACTTTAGGGCTTCCAAACATTACAAAACCTACAAGAAACACACGCATTCTATCTCTCTCTCTCACACAAACACTTTTTTACATTCTGTATTCTCTTTCCAATAATCACAATACACAAACCCACCATCTCTAATGCGAGAGGTTGCCAGGAACCCACATCATTTTAGAAAGAGACGGTCGATAGTTCAGAGTGTTCGATGACGAGAGAGAAAGGTCGGTATCAAATACACAAGAAAAGATAGTGTTTTTGTGTAGGGGTCCGTCGTTTGTGTGTTATTGCTTCTCTCTCTCTCTCTCTCTCTCTCTCTCTCTGCTGTGATTCTGCTATAACCACCTACTGGCAGGGATGGTCATAAGTCCCTCTCTCGATGAAACTTTTTTCATCAAAAAAGCCAAAGAGACAGTAGCAGTAAGTAGCAGTGATATGGAGTAGAAGCTCAATAGTCTGCCCCCTCTTTCAATCGCTCTCTGTCTCAGAATTTTAACAGAAGTAATTGTGTATTTGTATAAAAGTCATTCACTTTGTTCAAGACTTCCGTTTCTCCTTTCTCTCTGTGGGTTCTGTATCTGTCGTTGAAAATCTTCTTCTGCTGGAAGAATTACAGAGACCCCACCTTTTACTAAATTTTTCAAGATTTAGAAAGAGTTCCTCTTGTGCTTGACAGAGACATGAATTTTGCATCTGCGTGTTTAGTTGTATGTGTTGATTGTGTAATATTGTCAGTATTTTGAGTAGGACTATAAGAATTTGCAGTTGTGGCTACTACTAGGAGGCTACAGTCAGATTCTGGGGCCTTTGCGGACTGGGTGGCTTCATCTTCGTCCTCCGCCGGGGACCTTTCTTTGGGATTCAATGCCGGACCCACCGCAAACACCAACAACACCGGAGCCGGTGCCGGTGGAGGAATGTGGCCCTCATCTGCTACCCCAAGGCATGTTAACTACGGCCTACCTCCGGAATTCTTCGTGGTTGCGCCGGCTTCTTTCCATCATAATACTCAGCAACACAACCACCACCCGGAGGCTGCCACTGCCACCACCATCAACTTCGATCCTCATGGCATTAATGCATCTAACGCGGCGGCTGCCATAGGCGTTGGTGTGATTCCTCTCCTCACGGCGGCCCCTTGTCTAAATATGGGTTCTACAGATGAGGACTTGTCGAGTAATACACGAAATCGCAGTGGAAGTGGGATGCAACTGTGGCAAAATCAGCAGGTACAAAACACTTCAGCTTATTCGAAAAAACACATGATTCAGGATCATAATATTCTACTTCAGGCCGGTAGAGGAGGAAGTAGCAGCGGCGGAGGCGATGGAATTGGCGGTTCTTCGTCCGGAGCAACCACATGTCAAGACTGTGGAAATCAAGCTAAAAAAGATTGTAACCGGCAAAGGTGTAGGACTTGTTGTAGAAGTAGAGGTTATGACTGTGCTACACATTTGAAAAGCACTTGGGTTCCCGCTGCACGCCGCCGCGAACGTTTGGCCATGGGCGCTACTGCCGCCACCGCCGGCTCATCTCAGTCCACCTCCGGTGCCAAAAAACCTCGACTCGGCACTTCTTTAACTACTACTGCTTCTCATACTTCAACTTCTAACAACACGCCTCCTAGAAGCTTTGATACCAGTTCTAGCCACCAAGGTATCATCTTTTTCCAAATCTTTTCACTCTGCACAAACACAGTTCATTTTCTTTAAAATTGAGAATTATTAATATCCGTACAGGTGCAAGTTTTAAAGAGCCGTTTCCAGGCCAAGTTCGAGCGCCAGCAGTGTTCAAGTGTGTTAAAGTGACTGCAGTTGACGATGGCGACGATGAATATGCATACCAAGCTGTAACGAGAATTGGAGGCCATGTTTTCAAAGGATTTTTATACGATCAAGGGATCGAATCAAGAGATGGATTTCCCAACATATCGGACTTGCATTTAGGTGGTAGCAGTGGCGGCGGCGGCGAGGGAAGACACGGGGCTTCCTCTTCGTCCCCAGTTCTTGATGCATCTGATGTTTACGCTTCCGGGGGCGGATTACTTGGCGGATCAAATTATGGCATTCCAATAAATTGATTTTCTCTTAAAGCAGTGGATGCAAAGACTCAAAGAAGAAATTCCACTGTATTCTAATCATTTTATCACTTTTACTAATAGGTTCTTGATTATTCTTCTTGTAGACTTCTTAATTATAAACACCTTTCTTTCACTTTCGGTTTCAGCTCTAGCCTCTAGCCTGTTTGCCTTAATTATTCTTCAAGAGTATAATCATTTGCCAAAAAAAAAAAAATGATAATTCCTTTAGATTTAGATATTCTCTCTATATATTTTATCTTTCGTATGCAGTTGTGTGAACTGGCTTCTGGGCATATGTGCAGAAAAATCCAGTTCTGAAAAATTCTTGTTTGAAAAAACAACTGTTGGTACATTATATTTTAGCCATTAAATGAAACTGTCTTCAAGCAAACCGTATTCTTCATAATCTGTCTATTTTCATATGCATTGTGCCTTAAATAATTACTGTTTTTATTGCATTAGAATCTGGTATTGCTGAATAAGGATGAGCACTTGGTGGATATTTCTCTTGGATCTCTTCTGTGCTTGTTAATGCAAGCATTTTGTCGCATCGTAACTTATGAATTGTTGTATTCACGGTCTACAGCGAAGCTTAAATGCTTCTGTAGATCCGATTTTAGCATTTTTTGCTTTAACATTCTTTGTCTTGTGCAGTTATTTGGAAACTTATATACTGAAAATTTTACCCTATGACTTTTTCGAGAAAATCTGGTGGCTTTTGATTGCTTGTTAACTCGGATCTTTCTTTAGAAACATTCTTGAATTTGAGTTATTTCACCATTGTTAGTTTATAATTCATATGTTTTTATAAGTTTCCTCAGTCTTGTATGTGTTTATTTTGAATTTGGAGGACAGTTTGGTGCTCTAATTAATCTGCATTGTTGACTATCATGGATTGAATAATATTATAATATTTTGTATTTCATTTAATTTTAATTTCCTAACAGCGCAATTGACTTTTCTGCCATTGCCATTGATCCTGTGCTTTCTACTTTTGGAGGTCTAATAATTTGATTAATATTACTTCTTTCCATTTTTCTTGTTTGTCTTTCGGCATAAGATGCTACACTTTTGAGTTAAATTTTAACTATTTTTCAAATTTCTAGTAGACTTTAGCATTTTGATGTCGGTACATATATGTAGTTATTTGTGCATCACTTCATTGTACGTGCAGATGTGATCTAATATTTCAGGATCTGGCTATTGTAGTAGCGAGCGTTTTGCTTATAGTTTATGGCCTAATCCAGTAGTAGCTGGACATGATTTCTTTTGGACAAGCATTCACGAGATACTGGAGAAACATGAAAACTGCCTCATCGTAACCTCTTGAACTTGCCCCGATTTCTTGTCTTGTATTGTTTTCCGAATAGACATTGAGTAGTTTGCGTATCTCTATTTAGTGAAGGCTCGATTAAAATATATGAGGTACATTTCAGTTTAGGTACGTACATAGCTGTGTACAAGACTACAAGAGTCTATCCATTACTGTATGCTTGTTCGTATTTTGGAATTTGTCATCTGTTTGAAATGATTTCTTGATCACTAATACCTTTTACATGTTTATAACGTCGGTTATAATCTGTTTGAACTTTTTGTACATTACCTTTTACGTGTTTAACATCGGTATTGTTTTTGCAAAATTGGTACAATTTGTTTTTCTTTCTGACCACGCGTTCTTGGTTTTGGGCGTTGCAATCTGGATCACTAGATTTTAGTAATCGTCACTTCGTTAGTTTATAAATAGGGAACACTGCCGGAGATGGATTTACTTTAGATGACTTCTCTTTCATTCACAACTGTAGAAACATTTGTTACGAAAAATATTTATATGCATATATTGTTCATGTAAAACCCGTTTCCATTGCTTAATCTGGTGTGTTACGGATCATTTTAAGCACCATTTTCCTGGTCTGATGTGTGGAAATAACCTCTTAGAAAACTTTAGCAGCAACTGGTACTTAATCTGTGCGTTTTCTTTGTGCAATTCTGATTTTGTCCGATTTTTATTCCTATTAATTGCTAACATTGTGTTGGCATTTAGGCATATTAGGTAAGATTTTATGTGCACAGTTTTGTTGTATTTATTGGCAAGGGTTTGCATGAAATGAGTTCAGTTGTACATAGAAACTGTACAAGAGAGGAGAGTTTTAAATTCTCTCCTCTTTAGCTCCCATTATGCATTTACACAGCACAGATGCTTAATTTCTCTTGTTAGCTCCCATGATGATAAATAACATTACTCATATATAAGTTATCAAAAATTTCTTAGATGTCGCCTTACCTTAGTGACTTCCTTATCGGGGCTGACCTGATGGAACTGGCTGATGGAAGTATGAATAATGAGGTTGTTCACGGTACTCATGCTATCAATGCTGTGTAGTTGGCGAGGATAAAATCTTACATCCAACAAAGATAAAAATATCGACTAATTTATAAGGGGCTCGAGCCCATTTAGCTCCAACAAGTAATTCAGTTTGATTAAAATTCAAAAAATGAGCTCGAAGATTACTAAATTAATTTGCTTAAACGAGTCACCATCTTGCGAGAGCATGTTAATGGATAAATTTCGCATCGAATAAAGATGAAAATATAGATTACTTTTCTTAATAATGTTGACATTTTAAGATAGAATCTCAAGTTTTAATAGTAGTGTTTTGTGGGTTGCTGCTTAACGTGGCATCTTGTGAGGAGGATTCTATTCTCGAATGTGTAGATCACTTCTCAAAGTTGAAGGAACACGAGGCTAGATCGACTAGCTACTCTGGTTTACTTTCAGCAAATATCCAATCTAGTAGTTAGAAACCAAGAAGCAGTAGTCTCGATTTGATACAGGATTGGCGACTGGAATTGAACAAACTGGGGGAGGAATCCTTAAAACGTTGCTGCAGCCAGCAGTACTGAAGAACTAATCGTTCTCTCCAAGTAGTGCTATTTCTTTCAATTGGCCTTACAACAATTGTACAAGCCCGATCCATATATCTCACCGATGTCTTGGCCCATCAAACAAAAGAAAAACACAATTTGAGTAGTACTTTTTGAGTCTTTGACCTATGCAAATAAGGACCTTTTTGGTAAGTGTTTATTAACAAATTATGCACTATTTCTTAGTTTATTTTGCTATTTAATCAATCAATCTCCTGGATTTTTGATGTTGCTCTTGCATTCCATAACGGCAAGAACCTCTTCGTCGATTCTCTTCGGGGGATATAGCTGCAATCCGTAGATTCGAGAGATCTATTCGTGAAAGAGAAGTTCGACATGTTAGTTAAATTATTCTTGTTTTTTTATTAAGATCAGAGTTTATAATCATTCGACAAGAATTCAAGGGTCTGACTTTGTGTCGGTGGACTCTAGGCCTTCTACTTCAATTAAGGCTTATATTATTAACTTATTATTATGAATGATTTGATTATCTTGAATCACGAAAACTATTTTTGTGTTTTTGATTTTTATCTTCAATAAATCTCGTGCTGTGTAATGAAAACTTGGACTTTGTGTAAAGACAAAGATAAAGTAAGATGACGAATCTTGCTTGAGAAGAAAACTTGAACTCGTTTAGTCATGACTTTTTTATTGTTGACTTTTTTATTGTTGAAATAAATATGTTTTATGTTTTCCTACTAGCCTAAAAGAGGTAATCTACAATTTCCTGTTCATTTATGATGCTTTTTTCCCCCATAAATTCATATACATCCTCCACTATTCATTCGCGAAGCTTTAAAACAAAAGGGTAATATGGACTTTTTTGTACCCACAATTGTTGATTCTTCTTATATCTCTGAGAATAAATGAGAAAGAAACAACGGAAGCAACCATTTACTATTGGTAGTTAATTCTAAGCTTAATTGTATTCCTACTTCTTCGAACACAAACTGTATAAAAACGGAGCTCTCAAACAGAGAAACCAACTAGGTGTATACAAAATTATATGTTTTCTAAGCTGTATATGTTTCATCTTCACCAAGAACAAAAAACATAGAACAAGTAAATATGTGAAGGGGGGACATTAACATCCTTAAATATGTGAAGGGGGGATATTGACATCCTTAGTTATCACGGTCATTGAACTTGATGACATTCGACAGCATCACACTCTCCTACTGAAAATTTTGCGCATAATTACATACAAGACATTGGATGGGGATATCAACTCTGACTATTACTTCCTTGTACCATGTCCGCATTTCTAGGACTCCAAGGGTTGAACTTTATATTACCACTCATAAGCCTTTTCAACGACCTCAAACGTGAAGGGACAAGCAATTTTTCATCTTCCTCTTTGTTAACCTGTCTTGGAATGTCAATCACAAGCATTCCATCTGGCCTATTACTTGTCGATGCCAATGATGACGAGCTAGTGGGTTGAAATGGAGCAGTAGTTGCAATACCTTGATGATTATCCTCTAAACAAGGTCCAAATGTACCAGTTTGAGTCTCATTACCCTATAACAACATATTGATGGGAAAATTTGGTAGCTGGTCTGAATTTTCTTCAATTGGGGTTTGAATTACAGTCTTTTCAGGACTACTAGGATTCGATGAGGATTCATTTTCATTCCTAATAAGGTCTCGACAAAGAGGACAAGTGGAATGAGATCGAAACCACATATCAATACAATCCATATGAAACTCATGCTTGCATTTTGGCAAAAACCTAATTTTTTCCATGTGCGAGACATCAGAAAGACACACTGCACATTCCAATCCATCTTTGAATTCATTGGGATAATATATTACTACAGGTATGGTTTTGAGGGCAGTGGGATCAAGACCACAGCGCAGCTCTGCGCGCGTGGACAATCGCTCCTCGCGCACAAAGACTAGTGCACATTTCACTCAGCGCAGAGATCAGATCATTTGTATCTGCAAATGGGCAACATACTCAATATATAAGGGGAAAATTGTCCATTGGTGTTTGTTGAAGAAAAACTGTTAAACTTCCACACAACTCTTCAACACATACATGAGAATCAGAATTCTCTTTCGGGACAACGCCCACACGAGGGTTGTTGCCCCCTGACCATCGTGACTTCATCGGGTAGGTTGATCCTCGTTTAGAAGCGGCAAACCATTTACATAACAACAATAAACAAAAAAATAAATTATAAAAAAATATCTAACAATTTTTCTATTCAACTATGTAGCACTGTTAATTTATTTTGATGTTAGGCCCTATTTGTTTTGGCATTATTTTTCATGGAAGATGGAAATTAAATTCCATTTCCTCATTTTTGCATGTTTGATTGACCAAATTTTTCATGGAAATGATTTTCCACATTTTATTGGTTTTTAAAGAAAAGCTTTCCTATGAATTTGGGGAGAAAATGTTTTCTAGGCAACTTTTTAAATTTTTTTTTTTTTTTTTGCAATGGAAACAAATTTTATTCCAAATTGTAACAAATTCTATTCCTTTAATTGACAATTTCCATGGAAACAAAGCCAAACAAATACCAAAAAATCTAAAATTTCAATATTTTCAGGTGAAAAATTATACCAATTAGACACAATTAATTGACAATTCTCAATAAAACAAGTTCTGGGCAATTAAATTTCCTGAAATTCATTTTCTTTCCACCCAATTCCTTCTTGCAGTCAAACAGACACTTGTTGAAAACTGAGATCATTTTATACACATCTCTATTGCTAAACAACAAAAACCAAAGTATAAATACAAACTTACCGTCAATATTACCTTCGAAATAACATAACATGTGCATTGCACGGGCAATAGACCAGTATTAAAAGAAGTATAAAAAATATAAGGCTATGTTTGATAGCCGATGTTTTCCATGGAAAATGGAAAATAATGATTGTTTGATAGTTTTTTTTTCATGAAAAATTAATTCTACCCACCTGGGGAAATGGTTTCCAGATTTTTTTTATTTTAATTTTTGGCAATGAACACAAATTTTGTCATCAATTGTAAAAAAAAAAAAAAAAAAATTCTTTAATGAACAATTTTCATAAAAAACAAAGTCAAACGAACACTAAAAGATCCAAATTTTAAGGGTCTATTTGATTGCAATGGTGAAAAATGGATGGAAAATAAATGAATTCCAGAGAAAATAATTATCTAGAACTTATTTTTTTGAGAATTGTTAATTAAGTGTGTTTGATTGGTATAATTTTCCACCCGAAAAATTTTAAAATTTTGGATCTTTTTGTGTTCGTTTAACTTTGTTTTACATGAAAATTATCCATTAAAGTGATAATTTTTTCCACAATTGTTTATAAAATTTGTTTCCATTGCCAAAAAGTTAAA
>CAIGRB010106976.1:16197-32866 GCA_903798255.1 Fraxinus quadrangulata
CCGAGCCGCCCGAGCCGGCGAGCTTTTTTGCCATCCCTAGTGATGACTGATGCATAAATGGAAAATATTTTCCACGGCAAAACTTTGTCATCAAACAATCAAATTCATGGAAAATGAAAATTGTCCATGGAAAACATAGGAAATCAAACATGCCTTAAATATTTTTCACGCGAAAAATTATACCAAATCAAATACAATTAATTAACAATTTTCAAAAAAATAATTCTAGGCATTTCAATTCTCTAAAATCTATTTTTTCTCTACCTAAATTTCAATCTTGATTATTAATAATATTTTCAACGCGTTAATGCATTTGACTGGAAAAATGAAAGGAAAATTCATTACGTACAATATCTGATGCAAAACGTACATCCATAATTTTCATTTTCTATAATTAACAGCGGCTTCACTGCCTTTATTTAGAGCCACCCACGTCGCCTCTTTCTTGTATTTGGTTCTGCAAACCAGAATTATTCTCTGGATTCCCTCTCTATACATCATATTATCTGTATATATTCATATAAAATATATCTGTATATATTCATATTTTCATTTTATAGTTTAGGTTTTTATTTTCTTTTTATATTAGAAGAAAATCGTCATGTCTGCAGAAGATGAAGTGGTGGATATTCAGGGTCTCTCAATCCAAGAACAGGTTCGAATTTTTTGACTTAATTTTATACTGGTATTCCAATAAATGATGAAATGAAACCTGCGGTTTTTTGTTCTGCGGGTTTAATTTTGTTTCGCGATGTAATGTTTCTTCTTTTAGATCGTCTGAATGGATAATAATGAGAGTTTTTATGTGGTTTTGATCTGATGGGGTCTGTTTTTTCTTTAAATCGTTAAAATTAGTTAGAAAGATCGATTTCTTTGTATCAGAGGTGAAAGGGAATATATAAAGATTTCGTTTCAGTACTGTTCGGCTTCCAGTTGAATATATATATATTTTTTTAAGATATAATCAATTAATTATAAATGGTTACAATATTCATATGCTTGGGATGTGAATATTATGTTTGCATTTCTAGAATAAATAATGAGATTGGTTTTGTACGTAGACTGAGTTAATGTTGTGCATTTCAGTGTAAAATGGAGGGAACTTGTACAGCAGCACCAGAGGACATTAATCAAGTTATGGCTGAGACTAACAATACTAACAACAATCATCATCATGGTTTTTGTGCAATATGTTTGAATAAGATAGTTCTTGCAGAAACTGCCCTCATAAAAGGTTGCGAGCATGCCTACTGGTTTGTCTGAATCTCTTAGTTAGATATTTACTTGTATTTTCGTGTTACGCTTATTGTTTGCATGAATCATTATGAAATTCAGTGACACATAACAATAGCTGGGCCTATAGTGTATGACAAGTGTAATTCCCCTTGCTGCTGGGTGACTCATATGTCGAGGGATGTATCCAATGAAACAATGAGTTGGTCTGCTAGATTTTGTCAGCTTAGATCTATTTCTAGTAAAGTTCACCTACTGGATGCATTTAAGTTAGTTGACGTCTTGCAGAATATCTGTAGTTTATATTCAAATAGTTACTTCTAGGATATGAAATGATATGAAATTTAAGGTGTGTGGTGCATAAATTAATAAATATAACTTGCTAGGTGATGTATTTGTAAAATAAAAACATCTATGAGCTAGAGCTACCAGGGTTCACATCTTAATGTCTTATCTAGAAGCATTTTCCAGGTATTGCTCTAGGCAATGTAAGAGAAGTAAAATGGTAGAGAAGTTTATTCTGAATCAAGTAGGTTTTGGATTCTTTTGGATGATGGTAAAACAACAAGCATCAGGAATTGGGTTCAACATTAAACTCCCCTTTATTTTGATAGCAGTTGTATATTTTTAAATAGTAGCCTTAGCAACTAGATCACGTCCTTCATTATGAACCTGTATACATTCTTCTAGAGCTATTCATTTTGCTAAGGCACCTGGTGTATTATCCCAGCTCATGCTTTTTGCATACTTTTTTCTAGCTACAAATGGGTAATCAAGATGGTGCAACCATAATCTTCACGAGAAGGTGCAAACTTTATAATAATCTGATTATGACGATGGGATTTAAAAGATCTGCACCATGCATAGTTCTAGATTTTTTAGTTGGTTTGTATTGCTGCAGAAGGTGATATCTTTATGATCAGCAGACCTGAATAATATGTCATTTCTCTTTTCATAAATTTCCTTTTCTTCACCTTTGCCAGCTCTCTCCTTCCAAAAAATGCATCTAAAAAAGGTAGATGACATAGCTTCGTATATTGACTTCTGCTTCTGTGTAAAAGACAGAAGGGTTGAACATAGTTCACCTTTCTAATTATCACATTTAAATGTTACATTACCAAATGCAAGTACTTAAGTTTGATTAGTCTTTTCATATTTTATTATTCGAATGACCACATCTTTCTCGCACGTTGTTACTTTATTGGTAATGATGGGTCCACTTCATTTATGAAAAGTGATTCGTAAATATGTATAATCATTGCATGTCTATTCATTTGAGATTTCCAATTTTTTTCATTTCTTTTTCTATTTACGGGTTGTGTGACAAAGTTTACAATAAAATTCTTAACGGATTTGATAAAAGATAATGAAATTGCTGGTTGAAAAGTTGATAAGAGTTGTGGGTCCATGAAATGTGTGGTTAAAATTAAGCCTGTTTGAGCCACATTTTTATTTTCATTCTTCTACTCATTTTCAAATATACACATTCTTCAATAAAATAACATGTTCCATCACATCAATAACTTTTCCTTCTTTTTCAATCACACAATCTCCATCAATCTCTTATTCCAAAATACATTTTTTCAAAATAATGTTAGATCAAACACACCCTAAATTGACTAGTGATAAATTTTATCAAACAAGGATTTAATATAATAAATTAATAATGTATTGCTCCTTTAGCTTGAAATCTTGGCAAATGCAGGGTAGTTTTTATTGAAGAATATGATAATCTAATCGGTAGCTACTAAATGTTTTTATATTCCAAATAGAATGTTTCTTGTTTTTGAAGTGAGAACATGTTTTGGTTACCTAATAATAAATAGCTGATATGCCATTGTGATTACAATTGATGTTATTTTTTGGTCAGTGTCACGTGCATCCTGCGATGGGCCTCTTACAAAAAGGAACCTACATGTCCGCAGTGTAAAAATCCGTTCGAGTTTCTGAATATCCACTGCTCACTAGACGGAAGGTATTTTAGCATTTCTCACTTTCCTTCAATTAAACTGTTGATAAGAGTTGTTGACACGATTTATTTCGAGGAATCATGCACTTTGAAAAAGACAAACACCCTTTTAGTCTTGTTTTATTTTATTGGGGGAATATGTGTAGTTTCTGATTTTCCAGGCAACTTATGTTCAATGACAGAATTACACTTGTTCATATGTTCATTGAGGTAACTATATTCAAACAAAAACAGAGATTATTATATAGGATTTTTTGGGACCAGACTTTGTTGAATCTAACTTCCGACCCCTATATCTTTGAGGATTCTTATTCTCAATCATCTTGTAGACTGGTTGGATGCCATTCTACCACTGATTTGGATAAACTGAAAACTTAAGATGAGTATTTTGTTCTGATTTTGACAGCATACACGATTACATGTTCGAAGAGAGTGTCTGCCTCCTCCTAAGAGCCTCATGGTTCAAGCCTTTGATTGTGGTGGAACGTGAAGAGGTGTATGAAGAAGTCGAAGATTATTATTACGAGGACGAGGATGAAGATATCTTCTTGGGTAGTTCCTCTCGTCTCCGCATTGGCAATCGAAGATGGGGAGACAACGGGTATGTTAGGGGAGGAAGGCAAGAAGCACGACCAATTTCTCGACCAAACTTTCAGGATTCCGGTGCTGGCCCATCTCGTCAGCCGAAGAAGAAAGAAGCTGATGCTGCTAAAGAAACTGTTGGCCGACGTGCAAAACGGGCCCAGAAGCGTGAAGCTGCCGACAAGGCAGCCGCTGCAAAGCATCAGCAGCATTTGGTTCGGTTAGGTCGCACCTGAGGGTGAACAAACCTGTCTGGGGCCACCAAGCGTTTTGTACAGTATTTCGATGCATTTGTTTGTGGAATAAAGATATTAGGACGACTTCAAAAGGCTGGGCTTTATTAGTATGTTGCCCGTGCTGTACCTATCCAGATTTAGTTGCTGTTGCCTATGTACTGTACATTTGTTAGTTTTAGTGTTAACTTCTGATTTAGATTCTGTTCAACGTCAGGCTTATTTGTTGCAGTTTCTTGTACTAAAAAGTTGGTGCTAATATGCATGAATCAGAGTTACCCATAATAGTTACAACATTAAATTTTAACCAAGACAACGATCGGCCTAAGATCGAATTAACAGAATGCAAAAACTATATACATTACGTTTTAACAAACAAAAATCTTTGGTTTACAACTGTGCATACAAACAAAAGATTGTTTTATTAACAAGTGGGTTTCAAGCCGTGGATAATTAATTTACATTCTCAGGTATTCTCCAAAACCAGTACGAATAGAAGTGGAGAAAATACCGAGTAAATAGATAAAACACGAAATACGGGCATATAAATACTATTCCACAAAGAATATGTTAGTTATCTGCTGTTCTTGACACGCTTACAGGAGCTGTGATCAATTCCAGGGAGGAGATGAGGGTTTATAAAGAAAATTTTGAGTATTTGCTGCATAGTTTTGATCCAGGCTATGGAGTTGTTCCATTAGCTGAGACCTCCTTTCCTAGAAGAAATCAAGACGCATTGTCAATTCTACCAAGGTCGAGGATGCTGCAAAGGGATGTCTCGAATAATCCATCACCTGCAACCAGTATAGGAACTTAGGATCAAAAGGCACAAGAATAGTGTTTTTTTGTGGTACGATATTGACCAACTTGTGTCATAAAGGCCGTTAAAATGGGAAAATTTGCAGCATTGGTCCCCAACCTACTTGTAGTAACAAGTTGGTCTGCAACCATTCATTATAGTTCCACAATCAATCTCCAGCAACAGAAAAGTCCAATCTCCGTCAAATCATCATGTGACACTAATGAAAACATGCCTTACTTCAAGTTGGGAATCAAAATCTAGCTTCGTAAAATTGGATAAGAAAGAGCAATGTTAAAATAGAGATTTGACGGTTTGTCCTTCGTAAAATTGGATAAGAAAGAGCAATGTTATAATAGAGATTTGACGGTTTGTCATTAGGACTATTGTGCATCTATAATATAACGTTAAGAACCAACACGAACTCATTTTCAACCATAAATTTTATGGAATCCACAACTTTCATAATATTTCAACCATAGATTTCTTCAACTTTTATCAAAATCTGATTTTTAACGAAAGCAAACAGGGGCTTAAAGAGTTCTGAAACTGAGTAATGCTCACACCCTTTCCCCATAAGGGTTACACAAAATACAAATTTTATATAAAGATAAGAACTCGATAATACAATGGGAATACAAAATCATTGGTTTTTTCAGCCTGAAAATCACTTGTCTTGGTTCCTATCCTATATTTTTCTAAGAGGCTTAGTCTTCAGGCTTCTGGCCTTTAGTTTAGGGGTAGGCCAAAGGCCTGGAAAAATATTTCCAAGTGTTACCTCTGCTGCCCTAGAAGTAGAAGGTATGGATGCAGAATCGACAGCACAAAGGTCGCCCATAGATAAACTCGTGGACACCTCATTACTTTTAGAATCACTCAAACTTGTTGGATCTATGAACGGCTTCTGGGCAGGCTGCCTACTACTGCTGCTGCCAGATGTTAATACCTGCCCCTTAATATTCCTCAAATCTGCCCCTAACAACTCCTGCAACCACTAAGATTTTGAGCATCATATCCATAAACCGGGATTAATAAGGACAAAATTACGTATGACAATACTGTAAACTTATAGTATTCCATCCAAATGTTCAAAAGGACATAGGCAATTTCATTTTGTTGAATTCCATTATAGTCAGCTAAAACGAACTTTGGATCCCCAAATGCTGGATCCACTGACTTTAAAGCAAATTTCTGGGTAATGTAGGATAGGTCGAGGATGCAAGTCCCAGTTTGAAGAATGATCAGACAATCAATGAAGAGTCTAATCCAATTCAATCAAGTTATGATTTGAAGCTGTAAGGACAGCAGATTCCTATAGTATAATGCAGTATAATGCAACCTCGTTAATTGCCACTGTCTATTGTCTTTTGACTCCCGTTTCTGTGAATTTGTCAATCTGTGAACATTTGTTACCAATATGAAAATGTTATACGAACAAAAGAATTGATATGATTGAATACTTTGCACTTTTCTAATGTCCCTTCATAATCCTACTTGTGAGAAATAGAAGTTCAGAAAAAAAAAAATAGACAGTGGTAGTCCATAACAATATATATTATTAATACTAACAAGTTAGTTTCAATCCTGTGGTTATTCATATTTTTCACATAAAACTCCAAGTAATCATTCATCTCTGTTCATTTAATTTTGACGAGAAAAAATGGCAAAAATTGTGTGGCAGCCATTATAATAGATGAATGAACACAAAAACATGTAAAATCACCTTAGTTCTTTGTTTTCTTTCATGGTTAATAAAAGCAAGGGTCGTGTCAAAATCTTGCTGAAAATATTTCCTGCACGGGAAGATGAGCTTTTTCAATAGAAGACATATTCTGGTATCAGAAACATGTCAAGTCCATAAAAAACTAAAAGCGTGTAGAGACGAAATAACCGTATTTTGACTCACCTTGGAGAACTATGATTGGCAGCATCCTGATAATGATCACGCTCATCAGAGAGAGAGCCAAATTGATGCTGACATTGCTGATTTAGCTGATGGTGAAGTTTGGCAACTTTCTGTTTCAATCTGGCCACATCTGCTTCAGCAAGAGCTATCTCCTCAAGCTCGGCCCTTGTCTTCATAGTTCATGAAACATATAAGAAATTCTACAAAACTGTTATACAATTGGAGGTTTTGAAGATTGACAAATACCTTAGAATCCATTCCACTAGAGCCAGAAAACTGTCCAGAAGACATGCTCAAGCCAACTTCCAGTGCGGCCCGTAAATCTCTCTCAGCTTGCAACTGTTCTTGCAGTCTTCCAACCTATGATAGAAGCCAACAAAGTAAATCGGCATGCACTTCAGGGATAGGCACAGATAAGGTTGTGTATGGCAGCAAAGTATGTTTCCGATACTGCAAACTTTCTTGGGGAAAAGTGTCAAAGGAGCACAGAAATTAAACATTAATGCTCAAGAAGTCATATGACCACAACGACATAAGTAGTTATCCACCTCTTTGTCACACTCACACACGCACGCAGACGCGTATATACGTGTCATGATTCTATCAAGCCACTAAAGTCCAATGAAAGACTTCTTCTCAAAGTTGTGAGACGAGAAAGGAGATGAGAGTCCCTCAGATATACAAACAGAGCTCTAACCAAGTTGCCCACACCCAAACTGAAAGGAAAAAATTGCAGGAATTTTTATTCAAGGATACTGAAGAAGAATTAGCTTATAAGCACTACGTAGAACTGTTTAATATTGCATCATCCCCATACCAAACACACTCACAAAACAGCAAGAATGTTATGTAATCAATGTGGGAAATATGTCAGCCATGATTGTACAAGTCAGTGAAGTCCAATGAGAAGCCTTATTTTCAAATAAGAGTCGAGC
The DNA here is from genome assembly GCA_903798255.1 of Fraxinus quadrangulata. Taxonomy (NCBI): domain Eukaryota; kingdom Viridiplantae; phylum Streptophyta; class Magnoliopsida; order Lamiales; family Oleaceae; genus Fraxinus; species Fraxinus quadrangulata. Next base: position 23,855 of record CAIGRB010106976.1, read on the forward strand.
AAGGAGATAATAATCACTCTAATACTACAAAACTAGCCCTAATTAGAGGTGTATCCGAGCCGAGGCCTGTGCAGACCTTTTTTAAGGGATAATACTTTGAATTGAAATGTATAATGCAGCAACACAGCATTTAAGAAAAATAACATAAGGAAAAAAATGCAAACTAGAATAATAGTCCCCTCGTGAGCTCATAAGTCAAATCACATATATAGGTTACTAAGAAGTAAAAATATTCATATTTGAGCTATGAGGCTAAGAATGACGTTTAAGTCCAAGTGAGTTATAATAAGATTCGATGTGATAAAAAATTGAATACAGGCAAACAAAGCTTGACAGAATGAACCAAAAGCAATGACAAAGCCTCATCCGAGAATACATAAAATAGAACAAATTACTTCGGTTTTTGTTTAATGATTCACTTCCTTAAAAAGAATGATATAAATTGGATTCATAGTTCTAAACTTGACATCATAATTGTAATATCAATATCAAAATCACTTGACCCTTTCAAGTAATCGTGCAGATCTAGCTGCCTCCTGAACATGAGATAGCGCTCAAGAGCAAGAGGGTAAAAAGAAAGGAAGTGGCCTGAAATCAACTCCTGCAAAGGTTGCAATTGTCTGTTTACATGGAGTAGTTCCTAAGAAAATAAAGATTCAAAATCAAGTATTTATTGACATTTTTTATTAGGAATTGGCTGAGGATCCCATACTTTGCCGAAATCTGAAGCAAAGTGGTCGTAATTTACTATACATTATAACTTGAAAGGGCTAACAAGCAGCAGCTCAATTTTAATTATTGAAAAATGTTATGGAAAAAACAGTTATATTTGAATTAGTAGAACCAACACATACATCCTGTTCGAGTGCCAAACGACGTTCGTGCAGAGCTTGCTTCCTTCTCTCCAAGCTAGCTTCCAAAATTGCATTTCCTCTTGCCTAACATGGATGAGCAATCATATCGTATTAGCAAACATTATATAGGTGATACTCAGCAAGAGCACTTGCTAAAAGCTACATTTACCTCTTTAGCAATCCTGTGACATAAATCATTCTTCGCAAGCTCTAATCTCTGGATGGCAAGTCTGCAAACAAAATCATCACATTTAATTGAAAAGGCAAAACCAAAAGGATGAACTCTGCCGATGGAGGAGTCCACGGCTTGCCAAAAAGAAAGCATGGGAAAACTGGTATAGTAATGAATTGTTCGTAAGCAGACAGTCAAAGAAAAAAGTAGAAAAATAAAGGAAAATTTTAACACAGGATCTTCTTAGACAAATACAGAAGTAGAAGTAGGTATTTAGATTTAATTGCTAATAAGGAAGGAAGATTGGCAGATGATACAATGCAAATAATTAGAGTGGATTTCACGAAATGGAGAACTGCTCGGTTTCATCGGAGTACAGAATTTCTATAAGATGAACATAAAAAAATAAGGATGGAGGTGTGACCATGCAAGAACGGATAAAAATGAAGGTACATAATAAGTGGAGATGGCAACATTGAGGACAACAAAGTCAAGGACAGAGATGATTAGGGCATGTCTTGCATAAAACTAACAAAGCTCTTCTTCATGAGAGTGATGCGATAGACCAGCAATAATATGGCCTGATGAGGTTGCAAATGGCTTGATTTCACTAAATCATTCGGTCAATGTAGCAACGGATCAAACGGAGTGGCAAATAGGATTCATGGGAATAAGGCTTAGTTTGTAACTTTGTTGTTTCAATCTATTAGATATACATCCATAAGCAACAAGTAAAGTCTTGTCAATAACATCATGTCATAATGCGACACTCAAATTTCCTATCTTTATAACATAAATAATAAAGCAGGTTAACTAAGGGAATATGATGAAATTCTACATCTAAAGACACGACTAAAACAGCGTAGAAGTAAAGATGAGAAAAATGATCATTGTGCAACAGAACACCAAACATATTGCTAATCACAAGAACCTCATAGAAACATAATGCAGCCCATGTTTACGAATTTCAAGCAAAAAATTTAGCTCTTTGACCATCAAAACCAAGACTTGAAATTTTAAACAATAATGTTCCCCTTTTGAGTCAGGGAGGAAAGATGGAGACAATCTCCTACTTCTTATCCTAGATATCAAACCAATTTTAAAAAGAAACAAGAATAATCTCAATTAAAGCAGATTTTAATGTGCTCAAGTAAAGATTTGTAACATATTTATATCACACGGTTTTAATGGAGGACAAAAACTTGGCAGAGTTTGCATAACACATCAATATGTAAGATAAGATAATCTTACTCTTCCTCCCCAGAAGAATCAATAGATTCCATTGAAGGTGATTTTCGGGTCTGCGAGAAGAAAAGTATCAGACCAGATAAATAAAAGGAAAGAAACTAAAAATAATCTTGAGCTAGCATTAGTAAATTATCTTGGTTCCTATAATCAATTTTATATGCTATATCTAATTTTCATGATCCATCATTTTGGGGAACCTACAATCCAAATAGCGTTAATGCAACCACCACTTCTATAAAATTTGGCTCATCAAGACACAAAGAAGTTATCATTCAACGGACTGGCTTCGAAAACTCAAGTAAGATGTGATAACCCGAGTGTGCTTAAAGCATATAATATTTGGATTCTAATCTCTTAAAAAGGACTTTGCAGGAGCAGCAATAAAATGAAAATAGAAATTTAAATTATCTCATGCTGGCCCAATAAAAACAAGCTATGAAGGTACAGATCGAGGCCTATAATAGGGGGAAAGGAAAAGGATTACAGTTATGATCACTTTGTTGTGGTTAATGTGAAGTTTCCTACTCCGTAGGTAAGTAACAACAAAAAAACAATCCCACCCTAATTCTCAAACATTTCATTATCCAAAAATAATAATAATAATAATAATAAATAAATAAATCGCATCAAGACATAGAAAATCAACGGGAAAACCTACATTATTTCTTCCCCAAAATGTTGAGCTCTTGACATTAAGATTGCAATCTGTATGTTTGGTAGCTGAGTTCTCAACCAATGTCTCAGGTCCATGAACAGATAGATGTAGTTCTTGATCCATAGATGACAAAATTTCTTCTTCGGATCGTTGAGACTCATTGCCAGGTAAATCTGTCAAGTTTTCACAAGCCTCCATCTGTTGGTCCAGTTGCTCATTAATTGAGATGTTAGAATTTCTAAGAGGTTTTGGGTCTACTGTTGTATTTGATTTTATTCTCAGAGTATGATTTTCAGTGCGAGGTCCAATTTCTGAATCATCATTTCCATTGACCTGGAAATAAAAAATGCGAAGTCAAATTGCAACCATGGTAAATAATTTATAAGCAAATGTTCAAACCATTGAAGTTAGAAGAATAAGTCTACAGTATAAATGAAAGAATAATGGTACTTGTACTTAACGGAGTTATATAATGGTTTACATACAAATGAGGTGTCAAAAAAAAGAGTGGAGAAGTTTTTTTTTTTTTTTAATTTAAGAAATTCTAACCCAATTATATCTTATATCCATGATACTATACGCGTTCTATTAAAAATCATATTGAAGTTAATTATTGGTTGAAAGGGCACATGATTATGGTGGTTTAGTGCAACATTTGCAGCTGACACACTTGAGCAGACCCCAGTGATTTTTTTATTTATGAACTAAAAAATTAATCCTTAAGATCTGAAAGTGCACATTCCATGATAAAAAGTTAGCCTAGAGACTTGTTTCAGTTGCTGTGAAAATGCCTACTGTCTGTAAGAAGTGAAAAAGAAAAAAGGGAAAGAATTATCACAGATTACTAGAGAAGTTCTTATATTATGCTCGATATGAAGATGAGTATAAATTAATATTGTCAACATATTATATTGAATATTTTAGGCTTTTTTACAACTTTTCCTTCTTTCTTTCATTTTTCCAGATTGGAATCTCATACAGATAATTAGATAAAGCTTATTCCTAAAGTAGGAAATATATCAACTGTAGTCTCTTCGCATTGACCATTTCTAGACGGGAGCCACAGTTCCAGGGTTGTAATATTATAACATAACACTATCTTATTATCCTAAAATTAATAACATGCTTTGAGAAGAATCCAAAAGCTGAAAAGAAATAATATACATCTGCACAAATACTTTAGAGTTTTTGCGTTGGAAACTAGATATAAAAAGTGCACGTGTTTCTAGAAGATTTGCTTTTAATTACCAAGTAGAGCTCAGGTATTTGACATAGTTTATACTCTTGAAGTGATGCTTGCACATAGGCACGCATGCAAAAGGAGGAAAAGAGAGAACCTTATGGTCATACAGATCACCGGCTACAGATCCACTACTTTCACTTAACTTTCCACTGAGTCTACGATCACAATCATCATCTGTTTCAGGGTCGACTTCATTTTCAGCATCATGATAACCATCATCTTTTAAATCTAGATTTTCATCATCAGTTGTATCTTCACTCCCGCTGTTTTCAGTTTGAGAATCCCCAGATATAAAGCATCTATGCAGACTATCAATCTGAAAAGGAAGCATAATAAATATCGAAACACATTAGAAAACAGTAATAAAACTAACCTTTCAGTCAGTAAACAAAAAAGCATAGAGATGAAAAACTATCAACAATCACATACATAATACACTAATTCAATCACTCGATTCAGATGGTACTATAACAGAGTATAACAACTAAATCAATAAGAGGAGGCCAAAAAATAAGTCCTGTTCATGTGATTCAGATCAAATGCAACAGAATAAAATATTTTCCTAAAAACTGCATCAACTAATACACCAAACAGATATGTACATTTCCTAAATCCTAAAGAATGCGCATCTGACCCGAATTCATTTTGTGCATAAGCCGTAGCCTGTAAGTTGTGAGGTGACTAGAAAAGTAGATACGAGGATATAACGAAGACGGTGACTGCGTCGAAAAAAGAAGTGGGACAGAAATGTCAATGTCCCCGACTTAAAACACATGATCAGAAATCCATCTCCTGATAAGCCTACACACTTCCAAAATCAACAAGCAAGGGTAACTTACATCAGAAATGTTGTCATACTCCTCCAAGAGTGTTGTAATAATTGCTTGGGCATTATTAGCAGCATTCGCAGCAGCAAGAAGTTGTGCAGAATTGTCACCATTGGTATCAATATCATCCTCTAATTCACATTCACCAGCTACAAGAGGCCGCAAGAGCAATGGAGCCATACAAGCAGCAACAGCAGATGGAGTCATCCGATTCTCAGAAATGTGCAAGGAAATAGTATGCATCATCTTAAGAATTCTACAAACAATATACAGAAGATATATTATGAGGATAGCAAAACTGAAGCCAGCACGACAAAGATGATAATACAAAATCATGATCAGACCAGATTGCAGATGCAATCACTCTGTATGCAAGAAGAACATTGATCTTGAGCATGCATAATAATTGTTGTTAACAGTTAAATGTCGCCATTAACATGCTACAATGATCTGGTAGTTTCAATTTGAAATATATGTGCACAAACAATGTAATAGAAATTACAATGATGTTTACGTGTAAGTAAGAAAGACACATTTGAATGACACTAAATATTTGGACATTGCCATTTTAAGTCAACTGAAGTTTCATTTCTGAAAGGTAGAACTACATGAACACATAACCAAAACATTAATCAAAATGTTAACAAATTAGTTCCACTATCAACCAACCAAATACTGGCATGAGATCGACTTCCTCAGCTTGAATTGACGTCCATTCCCCTTCTCACACAGGAATGCAGTTTACATTTAAGCTTTGGCCGTATTTTAGTGTCGGGAGTTGTCCCTTTTAAGAAAGATGTGGGGATATCCACATTAAAATCTTTAAATGGTCGTCAAATAGTCACACTTTTGACAAGAATATTCAAGTTACGGGAACCTATTTCTGAAAATATGGTAACATCTCAACTTGTGGGAGGTCTAGAGCAATGACTTTTTAAAGGTTTGCTTCAACCGAGAGCATTGGAGGGTTTTGTTGAGGGCCTCCCACATCAAAGAGTATTCTGATTTTTTATATTTCTCCTGTTATTCTTCTATGTGCCTTTTAGCCTAATTTCTTCAACTAATAAGGTTGAATCACCGAATAATGCAGCATATTATTGGTTGCTAATAAAAGTTTGGCCTGAGGTAATGCCACCTAAATCAACTAGTCCAATAAAGACAAAAATCTCGTGTAACTAGGCATGCTTTATGATGTCTTCTGTATGTCTCTACTCAAAACACTAGGATCGTAGACCCTTTGTTAAATTTTTGGACCTTTAACTGTTGAAATTCTTTTCCGTTGAACGGTAAATACTCTACTGCAACTTCTCTTTTACCAGAGGATGCATTTACCCCTTTGACAAAATGTTACATAAATTTAAAATTTTAACATTAAAATTATATGGTTTTAAAGATATATTTTGCAATTGGGAAAGAATATTTTGCAGAGTACTATAATATTATTCAGCCAATTATTAAATAAGTGATTTCAAACAATTTAAGCATCACAAGACTGCACCCCGACAACATACTGCAAATTAAGAGCTGGAAGCTCTTCTAACATCACTGGTAATGATCAAAATTCCACCGGCAATGAACCAAAGCAAATGATTATGAGATGAAAACAGAAAGCATTACGTAAAGCTGAATTGCAGTTTGCAAAGACAAATGGACCAAATAATCAACTAGATATGTATATAGGGTCGCTCGCATGTTGATGCATGAGAACATGTAAAGAGTAAGGTAGGGGACCAGGAGTACCTCTGTAACAGACGCCTATTGGGCTCAGGAAATGTCTCCTGTATTACAGAGCGCATTGCATTCACCCGTGCTTCTTTCCGATCAATTTCTTTTCAAGACACGGAAATTAAAAAAAAATTATTATTTAAAACACTGAAGAATGTAAGCCAATGTTTTACAAGCAAACAGACGGGATGTGCCAACTTATAGAGTATGAAGTGATGCAAACTTACGGTAGGATTCCAACAAAGCAGTGCAGCATGATGCAGGAACTGGAGATGAAGGCAGCTCCCGAAGAACATGCTGAAGAACAGGTAACTCCATTGAATTATTAATTCAAATAAAAGACAAGCCAGCATGACATAGTAAGACAGATGGTAATTAAACCTTAACACAGTCGCCAATAACATGAGCATCCTCATCCGGATCAAATTCAGTATTGCCTACAAGTAGCCTTCGTATTAGTATGGACACCATGTAGATTACCTTGTTTGAGAAGATTAAAAAACAAAGAGAAGTCCACAGAAAAATCATACAAATAGCTATAAGACTTTCTTGACATGGTATGATGTAAATCGTCCTCCAAAAAGGAACCCAAATACCGACCAACATGTATACTAAAATCAATCCCCATCATAATCTTGGGGTTTGAACTTGATGTGTGATCTAAAGTGAACTAGAAGATATGTTTCCTAGCTTTATGGCACAAAACCTCAGGGTCAAACCCCAGGCATTGAAATTGCCAAATCACAAAACAGAGCAGAAAAACCCAAGAAACTCCAAAATGAAAAACAGACAACATTTAGTAGGCACCTCATTTGGGCAGGTACAGTCAATCAACTAGCAAAAGAAGGAAAAAGTCCATTTCTCAGAACAAGCAGACAAGAAACGCACAATTCAATTTAGGAATTCCAAGACAGTTTGTACACTCTACAATGCCCTTTACTACTCTGATAAAGGCACTCCTCTGAGGGACAAAAGTCCACTTCTCAGAACTCAAATGTGCTAAAAGTATCGAGTACATATTTTTTCCTTCACAGAACTCAAATGTGCTACAAGAATAAAAGTAGGGATTTTTTCAAATATGCAAGTTATGATAAGAAAATTGAAGAAGATTTTATTTTTTACTTCATAACATGGACTTTTGACAACAAAAAAAAAAAAAAACAAGAGCATGAAAGAACATGCATAGAAACAACAGATGTCTGATATATATTGTCAAAATTTAGAGAGGCTACAGGCCAATGATCTCTGTACATGCTGTTAATTACTGAAAACACATTATCCGTATCTCGGATAGCCTCACAGTCAACCTTGTCTAAAGAGAAACTCTTCCATTAAACTAGATAATTTACCGTATAGACCTCTTTTCTGGTAAAGATCACATATCCCACTTCACCAGGTTAGGGTCATATTTCTTCCTATCATTCAAAGAGAAAATCCCAAAATTATAAGCGAAAAAACATGCACCAGAGTCATCATTGACCAAAAGCAAAAATCTAAACACCTAATGCATTTATACTGATATATAAAAGAAGTCTTGGAGTATATAACTCAACCAATGCAATCAGTCATGTTGCTTTGAATAAAGTAAAAACCAGCATGACTAATTGTATTTCTGAATAAAGCAAAATATAATGTTATAAAAAAGAATTCTTCGAGTATATAACTGGACAAATACAATCAGTCACGTTGATTTGAATAATGTAATAACCAACGTGATAATTGTATTTTCTGAAAATTCAAAAAACACAAAAATCAATGTATCAAAAAACCATAAAAAAAGAAAAGAAAAGAAAAAACCTTGTTCATATTCTTGAACTCTTCGATTTACTTCCTCGATGTCTGCAGACTGCCGCAGAATTCCTTCTACTTTAACTCCTGAAAAAAGTAGTCCACAATCAGAATATACACACTAAAGGAAGCCTAAAAGAAATCTTGCCTTTATAGTTTTTTGAGATAATAATTGGAAAATTGTATCCTGGATTAAACTTTGCATGGCTCGCTAAAACCATGACTAAATCCCCCACTATATCTTCTTTCAGCTATCACAATTCACAAAGTTGTATGGCAATGAATACCAAGTGGGAGAAGAGTTAATAAAAAGATTTTAAACAGTTTGTCCCATGCTCATGCTGGGGTCATCTTTTAAAAATAAGCCAGTGAAAACTTGGTCTTTTGCTCCTCTCCCTAGACCTGAAAGGCGCCTAAATTTTCAAATGACATCCCACAATCACCAAAGCCCTCCCACCCCCCCCCCCCCCCCCCCCCCCCCCCCCCCCCCCCCCCCCCCC